>OU696579.1:8003162-8043162 GCA_916048095.2 Sacculina carcini | reverse complement strand
TCTGTACCTCTCTGTGGGTTCAATACACGCTCGTACACGAATCATTAGACACACATAAAACACATTCAGTAGTGCTGGCGCAGATGTCACGAACGGAACACAAATTCTGCTTAATCATCAGCAATACAGAATATTATTATGATATTTTTTTAATTCAACCACCGAACGACTGCAACAGGAGCCAACCCAGGTGGATTATTGCTCCTTATTATTATTTATACGTTGATATTAATATCATTATTAATATCATGGGAATACAGGGAGAACTTTATTTAAATCACGTGACTGCAGTTCGCATGCACCTTGATCGTCAACAAACAAGCACACACACACACAAATAGAGAGAAAGACAAGATCAATTGTAATATATTATCGAAGCACATATGTGGAAACAAAGTAAGATTTTACCCAACAGCCAATATTGTCTGACATTACCCCAAAAAGATGTAACAAAATCAGTCATGACTATTACTATGTATGTATTGTTAATATATATATATTTTATTTACTTATATATTATTATGTATTTATTATCATATATTACTATACTGCTATTTATAATCTAACAGCACAGAAAGAGTGCATGCACCATTACCACTAATACCAGAAGCGACCAAGCGACCTAGACACACAAAGAGAGTATTAAAATGAAAGTGTTACTAAGGAAAATGGAAGCAGATGACAAGAAAGCAACAGAAAAAAGAGATAAAAATATATTTATTGAGTTAAGTTATTTCACTGTTTGACTCCGCCGCTAAATTTCTTCCAATCGGACAAATTCGCTTTAAAACTGTCACATACGTCTTTTCCGCCGTTTCCTATTGTCTGTCTGTGCTTGCAACAAGCATCGTGCTCAAATTGCATGAAAAGCTGCAACATACTGCCAACGTATATACCTCCGCATAGCGAACCTGCAATATATCATCTCATGTCACCATGATTCCTTTGTGTGTGTGTGTGTGTATGTGTGTGTGTGTGTGTGTGTGTGTGTGTGTGTGTGTGTGAGTGTGTGTGTTGATGAATAATGTTATCTCAACAGTCGAAGACGAATCTTGTGCGTGTGTTAGTGAGAGAGATTCGATGACTTTTTTTCTGCTGAAAATAAGAAAAGAAGAAAAGAAAAAAAGACAACCATTTCCTTTATATAAAATAAGAATTTCACATTATTTCATAAGAGGTGTCCTTTCAGTAATAACCTGTGATATCTAGAATTCGATCATTGCACTGCAGATCTAGGACTTGGTCATTATTGCAAAAACTGCTGATTGCGTTGATGAATCTCAATGATTGTGATTTGGCAATCATGATTGTCATGGCAACCTGACACTGTCCAAGATTGTGTCCAATCATTTTAGCTGCAAAATCACTGAGTAAACTACACATACACACGCACACACGCACACACATGTACACACACACATGACGGGTTGTCCTAGTTAAGAGTGAACAATTTGTGATAAGACGTTAATTTAGGACGTAAATATACCCAGAAATATGCAAGTGTCAAAGCCACTTTATCACGTGCATATTAACAATTAACCAGCTTTTAATTTAAGATTTTTTGTCAATATTTAATCTGTTTGTAAATGGATTAACACAGCACCTTATTAAATACTGATTTCTTGTGCAAAAATGACAATGCTTTATATAATTATATGCGTAAATAATTAACTATATTATAAATACATTTTATATATCTTAATACACTTAAATAAAGATAAAATCATAGGGAATGTTACAGACATGTACACATATGCAATCTACCCATTCTACAACCCTACTGAAATATTTTCTCTGGTATCTTATTAATATTTTTCTACATTTTCTACACAAATATATGTTGTTTTAATCTCATCCTATGTTCCTTGAATTAAATTTATGCATCGAATATAAGCATGCTGATAATTCTCACATACATGTAAGCTGCTATTGTTTACTCTATTCATCGCTTCGTCAATACATCCGCCGCGCGCTGTGCCAGAAATTCAACTCTGTAAGTCATATTGAAACTGAGCCATATGTGAACATAGCATTGTGTGTGTGTGTGTGTGTGTGTGTGTCAGTGTGTGTGTGTGTGTGTGTGTGTGTGTGTGTGTGTGTGTGTGTGTGTGTGTGTGTGTGTGTGTGTGTGTGTGTGTGTGTGTGTGTGTGTGTGTGTGTGTGTGTGTGTGTGTGTTAGTGTGTATGCATGACTGACAGAATCAGTGTTATTGATTTGACTCGACGTGATGTAATCAAACAAGATTCAGTGTTGCACAGTTATTGGAGTGTGTGTGTGTGTGTGTGTGTGTGTGTACATACACTTCACAGCACCCCTCAGTTGAACAATAAACACGCATTTGATATGACCCGGGGATCATCTAGGAAATATCTCCAAAAATTGTCCTCTATTTGCCGATAAATAACTCACCGAAGAATCTATCTCATATACCTCATAAAATGAGGTCCTCATATACTCATATCAACATATATCATATTCTGGTATTCCCAGTGTCAAAAAGCGATAATCAAATGTTTATGTGTATGTAATTACCTTTTCACAAATCTATTTACTTTATTTCTCGCGTTACAATACAGTAAATTGCTTTGTATTTAATCACTGCATAAGTATAACTTTTGTGTATGTCAGTAGGTGTTTTGCGATAGAAAAAAACACTTTCACGATTACAAGCGCGCGCACACACATGAATAAAACATCGTTACGTGATGCCAGCGTTTGATGGAGTGACACACACACACACACACACACACACATACAGATATACATCGCATAATGTGTCCAGTTGACACAGTGAGATATCACTATTATCAAGAATAAGCCAGAATGTTGTCACACGTCATATATCATGGCGCGGTCACATACATACACACACACACACACACACATACGAATGATTTTATACACACATAAGTATTTCTTCTCAACACGCATGTCTAACAAGATTTACTGTTGTTCACCTTTCTCATCTCATTTCTCGTCTTTCCGATCTTATTCTTATATTCGTCATTTCTTTGTGATCACTTTCATCTACTTCAAACATATTCATCATGTTTTTTTATCATTTTCTAATTGTCATATCTTTTCCCCATCTTTCCTTCATTTCTTCTTTTTTATCATTTCATATATATTTCTGTCTTTCTGTAATTATCTTTATGTTTCTATCTTTATATTCTATCTTCTTATTTCCGCTAGAAGATACCATTTTCTTGCCACTCGTATATTGCTAGTTTGTTTTATTGTTTGTTTATTTTCCGTCTTGATTTTCCGTTCGACTCAATGTGGAATAAGAAATCGCCTACACTTCCTTGTTACTTGTTTTTCCATAGACGTCCAGCAAGCCACAGTACGTACAGTATAACAGTAACAACAGTACAACTTATACCTCGCTTTAGCACAAGTGTTCTTAACCAAGGGTGCTCGCACCCGCTAGATATGCCAGCCTGATTCCTAAAAAGTGCGAGGATTTCAGTGATAAATTAAGCAAAACTCATGTTCTTACCTACGCTTCATATTTTTCGTGGAAAAATGAAAATAAATTTAAAGAAACTTTTAGCAGTATGAATATAATATAAGAAAGTTGTTATTACGTCACATATATTTTCTTCTTAATCAAATAACTACCAATAATTCAGCAGTGCAAGAACACTGGCAGAAGTTAAGAAAACCACTGATCATATCCATCACAGCGCTTGTCAATCCATACACACACAGGTGGGTGAAGTTTAGTTTACTGCACGTCAAAACATGCTCTGGCTGTCATTTCAATCACGACAGACCACATTCAGCGGATTTATGTTGCTTCTGGGCCGATTTCGTTGCCAAATGTTCACACACACACACACACACACACACTGACACACACACACACACACACACACACACGTATAACTACTAGACTCGGCGACAGTTAGAGTAAAAACGACCGCTTTGATGATCAAGGTGAGATAAACTCTTCTATCTCCTGTCTGCTGTGTTCACTCAAACGCATACACTCACGCACAGACCCACAAACACACACAGATGACCTAACCTAACACACACACATATATCCTAACCTAACACTAATACACAGATAACCTAACCTAGCCTACAATACACAGATACAATACACACACAGATACCTACAACCTACAATACAACCTACAATACACCTAACAATACACACACAGATATCCTAACCAAACCTAACACACACACAGATAATTGTTGTAAAACACACTTGTTTTGTTGCGAATATTCTGGATAAAGAAACAGACTCAACTGAGAGATAATGCAATGTTGCTCAGGCTGCAAAATGAAAAAATCAACTACTACAGCAACTACTAACGTACTACTACTAACGTACTAAACGAATCGTAAACTATACTACATCAAAACGGTCTAAAATATTTCGAAATATATACGGAGCTAAAATAAATTTTCCAATTTGTCTTTTCGCGCGTGTGTTTTAATGTGCGCTATATAAATAAACTTTGATAATAATAATAATAATACTATTTTGACCGCTACCTATCTAGCTATTGTGATTATACCGTGTTACCCACACACGCACACACACACACACACGGTAAATATTGCATGCAACAAGCCATATGTAATTGCAAGATCTGTTTGTCAGCATGGCTACACACAGGTTGCATGTCCAACACTCATAAACACACAAAAACAAACACACACAAGAGCCTCATGTGTGTAATGGTAAGCCCAAACAGCAATCGGTGGTATAATCCGTCATTTATATTAAGCATGTCGATGCAAAATTGCGTGTGTACGCGTTCATACAGTACTAATTTGTGTGTGTGTGTGTGTGTGTGTGTGTGTGTGTGTGTGTGTGTGTCTGTGTCTGAGCTTGCATGAATGTTATATTCGCCTATATTATCCATATTAATAAAACAGTCATGTATCTGGTTCATGAACATTATATACTTGTTCTGTCAATCTTAATTCGTTGAAATCCTGAGGGCACTTGCCAATGAACTTGTGGTAAATTGCCTTACGACTACAAATAATCGAATAAATAAAAAACAAATAACAATTTCAAAGTAGCCAGTTAAAAAGAAAATGCCTAAAGTTTTGATTCATACTGCAGACACGATAATAGTTCAGCTTTTGGAGAAAGGCATTACACGGTTTATATTGGTTTGAGTTAAAAATGGAACATCTTTTCTGGAGTACCTCCAATAAAAGTACGATATATTTGCTCTAAGTATTCTATTTTATACTAATATGGTTTTAATATATCGCCCTGTAATTCAGTCAACATTTATTCTTTAGTATTTTTAATTTTTTGCCAAGAAATTTATAATTGAAAACAGTTATTAAAACTTGATGATTTTCATATTTTATTTTATACTCTTTAGGAAAACACATCTTCAGTAATTTGACGATTGTTCTCATTGTAATTGAAAAAACACACAGAAATTGAGCACAGCAAAGCAAATGTACTAGAAACTGGCAATCAAGTCCAAGAAGCTGTTGAATCAGCAGTTTTACTAATTCTTCACCTGAAAACACAAAATATAACAAAACAAATAAACAAAAAAGACAAAAAGAACAAAATACTATAAATAAAGAAAAAACGACAAAAGAAAACAAAAAACAATAAGTAAACGAAAATATACAAAAAACAATAAAAAAAACACATAAACGAAAAACAATTAAATCACACACACACACACACACACACACACACACACACACATGTTTGCATACACGCATAAAAATATTAGAGATCAATTAGATATGTTCAAGCTTATCCAAAGATGTGTGATGAATGACCATTTTTCCTCAAGTGACAGCTGATACACGGGAAGAAGCCGAAGCTTATGAACACACACAGGTGTGCCCCGTGCAGCTCGCTGCCACCGCAGAACCGACCCTCTCCACGCTATGACGCCACAAGAACGGAAGACGTATTAGAGAGGACCACCTCCCCATAATGCATGACACAACTCATGACTGATATCTGGTACCATTTACTGCTGGGTGAACAGGGACTGTTGAATTATAGAATTCGCCCGAAGAAATTCTCCTCCGCCGGGATTCGAACCACGGTAATCCCGCTTGTGAGGCAGGTGTGCTACCACTACACCACGGAGTCCAACAAAATGTGTTGTATTTGTCATAACTGACCGTCTTTTTTGTAGCAGGTGAGTTCGATTTGCACCTCATCTCCGCAAGCAAACGCTTCATTCAAACGCTCCACCTGTAATTCATACAGTGTCGTCAGTTATGTAGACACAAGTGAAACATCACATATACATGCTTGACTGGCATTATGTTTGATTACCGTAATCACCTCCAAGTATAATTAGCTACCATTTTCGAGGCAAATTTCAACATCAAAAGTTGGGACAGCAGCATTATACTCGAGTATGTGAGAAATCCCAGTTTGCAAAGTCAAATTCTGTGTAAGACGAGATCAAATTATGTAATAAAATTTATTGGTACATTTGTGGTTTTTCATCAACCAATATAATACAAAAAATATATAATCATAATGCAAAATATATATAATTTAATCAATCAATATAATATAACAAATCTGGAAGCTTAGGAGTGTTGTACTTGGGTATGTCAAAAAAACACCAATTTTTTATTCAAACGTGGAGGGAGCAATCTACTTGGATAAGAATTTACTTGGGTGATTAACGCATTTAAAAAACGACACCATTTCGAACAGCAGAGGCCAAGTGTGGAATTATTAAATAATAAACATGATATTTTTGAGAACAGAAAATTTCGTGTTGGCACAATGTTTGCAGTTGTTCAAGGGGTTGTTTAAATTGCCTTCATTAAAAGAACGTCCCGAAATGAGGAAGCACAAGCAAACAAAAACATTTATCCAATTAGAACCAGAACCAGAAGATCCAGAACAGATCGACACGATCCACAACGGGCGGGTTTATATGCTAGACATTTAGGTTAGGTTACGTCAAGAAATGATCACTAACTAGGGGTTGAGTTTGTGTCGGATTGAGTTTGTGTGTGAGGTACTAGACAATAAAAGCATTATAACTTATTGCTATGTGTATCTTCTGGTCCCAAATTATTTCATCATTTTGCTTCTTCTTTACCCTCTTATGTAATCTGTCCATAATGCGTAGTTGGTTTAGGATATCAAGGCCGAATTGGGGGTATGCAGCTTTGGATCTGGTTTGTGGCCAGACAAAGCTGCACGTCTACTTAATTTGTTATATCGCAACAAAAGAGCCAAGGACACATGCTGGACGAAAACGAGAAGCAGCAATCATACCCAGGGGCATGAAAAAGATCAAAATGAAAACATGCAATAATATGTATTAAAACTGACTGTACCAAGTTATATATGTTCCATATGTCTATATGTTCTCTATGTGTCTATTTGTCCTATATGTTGTCTGCCTGTAGATGTATATATTCTATAGTCTATTTCCATGTTGTCACACCGTTCTCAAAAAAATGTCATGCTTTTATCTCAAGTTTTACTATACGTGCGCGATGATTAAGTTAAAATTAACATGTGAAAAATTATTTCCTGCCTCTAACTTAATGTTTTTTATAATTTTTCATCCAATGACAGGATTTGCTTGGGTATATTACAGGGTTTGAAAAACCCGGGTATTTTTTCAAAAAAAAACCAAAAACCATGTTTTTTTATAAAAAAACAAAAAAAACATTGTTTTTTTGTTTATTTGGTTTTTCACACTTTGCACATACAAATCAAAAAAAGGATTGAACCATGCTATTTAGTATATAGCTTAACATATTTTAGAACCACGTACCAAGAGTTTTGTAAATATTTAAAAAAGATAAGAATTAAATCATAAAAATGTGCACACAGGATCTTGAATTTCACCTTGTAGCATCTATAGGCAACGGAAGTTTTTAACCGCTTCCAATTGCGAAAGCAGTCGATTTTAAACACCCACATATGTTTTAAGCCAAACGAGCCCTGGTATTTCATGATGCCCAATTGTTGTTGTGTT
This sequence comes from Sacculina carcini, assembly GCA_916048095.2. Taxonomy (NCBI): domain Eukaryota; kingdom Metazoa; phylum Arthropoda; class Thecostraca; family Sacculinidae; genus Sacculina; species Sacculina carcini. The sequence continues at coordinate 8,035,194 of OU696579.1, read as the reverse complement.
TTGATGACGGTGGATATTGACTCACAGCATCGGAGACGGTGGAGTCGCCGTGTAGAAAGGTGCACAATCCCGCCTGCTGCATCACCTCAGCTCGACTGAAACCGGTCATCCGCGCAAAACCCTCGTTCACGTAGATAATTGTGCGATCGCTCACATTGTTGATCAGCAGAAATGCTCGATCTGTGATCAACAACACATCACACATCACACACACACATGATCTGTGATAAACAACACAACACAACAAAGCCGCACGTGACAAAACAAATTTAATACAAGAAACAACAACAATAATAACAACAATAACATAAACAACAACAACAATAACAAAATAAAAAATAAAAACAATAACACCACCAATAACAACAACAGTAACAAAAAGAAAACAACAATAACAACAACAACAACACCAATAACAATAACAACAACAAAAACAACAATAACAACAACAATAACAACAACAATAACAACAACAAAAATGTGTATTTACTATATCGCACAAATATTATCACACAGACGCGTAAAGTTGAAGCAGACAACAACAGGGAGACACAGAGATTATACCAGAAAAAGGGTGCAAATGTAAAATATAAAATGTCAGTCAAATCTGCACAATAATCGTTCAAAATCGTAAGTTAAACAATTGTCTTTGAAAATGGTCTTTAAATTGCGCCCCAAACAGCTAAATATGAATGTCTCTATGTCTACAACTTTTCAAAAGTAATTTTTCAATTACACGATGTGGAAATAAGGATGCATACAGTCGAATTTACGATAGCGACGTTATAGCGGGAACAAATATTGGCTCACTGGAACGAGTGGAGCAGGTCCGTAATAATTGGCAAATAATGACGTCATAAATGACCTCAGTCGACCTTGTGTCACGTGATAGCTACGTCACGCCTGTCAGCTACTATTATGAATATGGTGTGCCAGATTATATACACCGCCAGCAATATTCCAATATACTTAAATAAAAACAAGTTTGAGTTGGTAGCAAATCAAATATTAACCTGTTTTTCAATATTTATATATCATCATATCCTTTTCATTGAACAGACCGTTCAGGTTAATTCAGTATTGTAGATAGGTGTGTGTCTGTGTGCGTGTATGCGTGTATGTGTGTGTGTGTGTGTGTGTGTGTGTGTGTGGGCATTCAAATCCTTATAGAGCATACAGTTTCTATACAGGGCTATTTTATGTAGATGCAAAATTCGCAGATGAATCAACATTTGAAGGATGGCATACAGCATAAATATGGAGACGGCATTGGCTGTATGTTTGTGACACTGGTGTGGTCACAAAGTGTACACAACAGAGTACACAAAGTGTACACAAAGAGTACACAAAGAGTACATAACAGAATACACAAAGTGTACATTACAGAGTACACAAAGTGTACATAACAGAGTACACAAAGTGTACACAACAAAGTACACAAATAGTACACAACAGAGTACACAAAGTGTACATAACAGAGTACACAAAGTGTACATAACAGAGTACACAAAGTGTACATAACAGAGTACACAAAGTGTACATAACAGAGTACACAAAGTGTACACAACAAAGTACACAAATAGTACACAACAGAGTACACAAAGTGTACATAACAGAGTACACAAAGTGTACATAACAGAGTACACAAAGTGTACATAACAGAGTACACAAAGTGTACATAACAGAGTACACAAAGTGTACATAACAGAGTACACAACAGAATACACAAAGTGTACATAACAGAGTACACAAAGTGTACATAACAGAGTACACAAAGTGTACATAACATAGTACACAAAGTGTACACAAAGAGTACACAAAGTGTACACAAGAGAGTTTCCAACAAACTCTTCCAGCAGTTCAGAATTTTCAGACAGACAGAGAGAGAGAGAGAGAGAAATTGCAGAGTGCCCAGAGAGAAAGAGTGGAATAATGGATCGTTTTCAAAGTATCCACAATTTCCCAGAGTGAGTGTCCAGAGATCAACAACAATAATAACACCAATCAGAGAGCACCAAACAATAACAATAACACCAGAATCAGAGAGAGTGTCCAGAGAGGTCCAGAGAGGGACTCAGAGAGTTTTCAGAGAACCGACAAAGTAATCCGGCTTTTGCAGCCGAAATACCTGTCTAGCATCGATTGATTGACTGATATTGACTTTGAATACGTCGCACTGACATCAACACTGCCTCGATTATTGGCCGTAAATAAAAGCTTTCCTGTGTAAACAGTTTAGGTACGTGTGTGTGTGTGTGTGTGTGTGTGTGCGTATGTGTATGTGTATGTGGGTGTATGTGTGTGTGTGTGTGTGTCGCCGAACAAAGAAGTCGGTGAATTGAAAACCGCCCAATTAGCCCATGCGACTAAATTTTAGCCGGATGTGTGCAAAAATTGGTGCCGCTTCTCAGAGGTCAGCTTTCAGTCTGCGCTCTAGCTCCACGCATGCGTGACTGGGTGCGCCCCTGACACTGGCATACTCGCAAAAAACATATGGAGTCATACAGTGGCCGTCAGCGATACGAGGTCGTTTTATAGATTTTGCTGCGATGCAAGAGTGTATAGTTGCAGGAGCCCAGTAGTGCCTGCTGCAACAATGCACTAGCCGAAACCGATGCGACACACACACGCACACACACACAGGCAGACATACACGCGCGCTTGCAGGTGCAGAGTAATTTAAATTCAGTGGAGTAAATGTCAGCGATGTTCTCATGCATGTTGAATGTGGTCCGGTCAATTCAAGCACTGCATACACGCAACACGCCCACAAGTGCCCTTCCCAACTATGCGCGTGCCGATAAATGAAAAAATCACAAATATAGACACCGCTGTGGAGAGTTAAATATGCTCTTAGCAAAATAGTATATATTGTAAAGTACGTATATATACATATATGTACGTATATGTATATATATATATATATATATATATATATATACGTGCCGTTCAATTAGATGATACCGCTCTATTTTCTCGACTCGTGAATGGTCAGAATTTTGAGAAGATACGGTATATCTTTTGGATGAAAAGGGTACCAGGTAACGTATGTATATTAATTTAACAAAATACACAAATAGATGGTGATTACTGGTGAATAATCACAATGTCAATATTAAAAATCAGTCATAGCTATTGCCAAAAGAGAAGACTTAAATTACGTATAATTACAGGTATCGTTGTATTTTTCAATTGTTCCCTTTAGAACTGTTCCCTTGTTGAACTTGTTCCCTTTTCAATTGTTCAAACAGGTCTTCATGCAGTACTCAGAGCGCCCCCTAGTGACAACTACTGGAAGCAAAACTCGACCGTCGAGACGTGGCGGCATATCGTCCTTTGATGTTAATTTGCGGTGTTCGTTTGATGTTCATTGAAGTCCCTATTGATTCATTAACTGATTCAATGATTGATATGATTATCAGCTACACTTATTTCAGATGCGTGCGAGAGTGTGTGAAAAGTGTATATAGTCATGAAATGCACGAAAGTGGCCATTTGATATACATTTTTCACGTTAAGAAGCACATGAAGTCTCAACATGTATTACTGGGTCAATTGATCAGCTCTAGTTGACCTCATCGTTCAAATAACTCAGATCCAGATAAGTAATCTGTCTGATAGCTTCTCGGACCTCGGCTAAGATCAAAGTGTAGATCGCATATCTATTATCAATATTTATGTCTTAGTTATATTTCGTGTGTTACGTATATGTATGTATGTATATGTGTATGTATGTATGTGCCAGGCGGTGTCCTGTGAAATTTATAATTGTTGTAGAATTATCTAATGATATATTTATGTGTATGTATTTGCGAATGTGTGTGCGTCTGTGAGTGTGTGGGAGTGTGCGTTTGTCTTGTCCATTGTCATGTGACAATTACAAATATTTTTCACTGTAACTATTGATGTGCATGCCCATGTGTGTGTGTGTGTGTGAGCGAATGTGCGTATGTGAGAGTGTATGTATATGTGCTGTTATGTGAGCGGGTACGATAACCACATTATAATTATCTACTGTTATTTATTACCCTTTTATCATATGCCATGTGGCATTATATGTATATCTAGCAATTGTGTAAATTAGTTTTTTATCATGTGCTAATAAAAGAAAATATCTGTTCTTTTCAGCTTAATATCTGAAACGTCCCCTACATGGGGACCAGTATATTAAACTGATTTTTGCAGATTGGCGGGGTCACAGGGCTTGCTCTGTTCCTGCCGCGTGTCGACCCGGTATTGCACTATATCCGGGAACGGCCCATTTTAATTACTATCAAAACAATTCTAGCACCCAATCGAGTTAATTATCCATTCAAATAGTTTATAATCAATCATTTATAATCGTTTATAATCAATCATTTATAATCGTATATAATCAATCATTTATAATCGTTATCGTTAAATCGTTTATATATATATAATACAAATTTATATTAATGCGTGATATTGTGCGAATGCGTTATATTGATAATTTTAATATATGGATCAAATGTGTTGATTCTGCCATTCATGAATTGTACAATACTCAGAAAAATAGAAGTGTAGTAAAATACTCGTGCAAATAGCTTTTGGGCGCTTCCGATAGCGCTTGTACGCTTCCCGTGCTTCTGGATTTGCCTGTAATTAATAATATATAATAATATATAATATATAATATAAGAGGTTAAATCGCTTTTTTTCACATTTTCGCGGTGTGTAGTGTGTTTATGTGTATTTTAGACGGATATAATAAATGAATGTGTACGGCGAGATACCACTTGTCAAATATGATATATCATCGCTCGTATCAGACACAGGTGAGTGCAGAGCTTTTACACACACACAAGCACACACGCACATGTATATAGTGCGGTTGCAGAGCGATATTTACAGACACACAGCACAATAAATCGAGTTTTGATAAACTGATGAATGAGTTTATTTTGACACGCAACAAATGGGCGAGTATAGATCAATAGGTGTTTATCACCATGCTCTCTTTGTCATTCTCTCAATTCTCTCATTCACAGAAAAAACTCTCAGAAAAAATGGACAGACTGACTTCAATGTAAGCGATATGTTTTTCTGACATCAAACATCTTTCCACGATGAATTGTATTTTTAAAATCAATAGATAAAAGTTGTTATATATTTCATCACTTCGATTCGAGCTGGATGTTACGTCTAAATTCACCTTGGTTAATTTAAAAAAACGATTTAAATCAACAAATTTCTGAAACAACTCGATAATTAGTTAATCAAGATATTTCATGATTAGCTTATTTTTCATCAGAATAGAAACAAATTAGACACAGCTAAGCGTTGAATAGAAACAAATGTGCTATAATTTGAAATGTGTTTAAACAGTGAACGTCCGCTATAAACGATTTTGTGTTTTTGAGCTTGTTCTAACCGATCACGTAATATTCCCGTAAAAAGACACAAAAACGACAATTTCAAACAATAAAACGTCCAATTGGGTCAATAAGATTTAGAAACCTGACAAAATATAGAAAAACTATAGAAATCAAATAAAACGAAATTTACAAGATAATATAATAATACAAAATAGATGCATTGTTAATCTGCATAACCTGCATAACCAGAATAGATGCATTGTTAAGCTGCATAACCTCCGAGGAATCTCGCTGATGCCATCTGCCACCAAACTCTATAATCGAGTGATGTTAAATCGTTTACGCGAGCATATCGACAGCAATATTCTACCCGCACAGTCTGGTTTTCGTCCCAACAGAGGCACAACAGAACAAATTATCTGTCTCAAAATGTACATGGAGGACGCCACTGTGAGGAAAAAGTCGTTATGTGCGATTGCATTAGATTTCCAAAAAGCATTCGATAGCATCAACCGTTTTGCAATGAAACAGGTGCTCCAGTTTTACTGCCGCAACAGTGCCCTGGTCGACAGCATAATGTGTTTGTATAATGGATCAACCGCCACTGTGCGCACAGCGCTCGGCGAGACAGCACCGTTTAACACCACTTCTGGGGTGTTACAGGGCGATACATTGGCGCCCTATCTTTTCGTGTTATGCATTGATTACGTGCTCAGAAGCAGCCTGACCGAGGAAGACGGTTTCACAGTGCGTCGGCGCCTCTCATCACGACACCCAATGGTCAAGATCACGACGCTGGCATACGCTGACGATGTTGTAATTCTTGCCGACACTCCCGCCGCTGCTCAGCGCCAGATGCACCGCTTCGAGCGCGCAGCTGTTTCTGTCGGCCTGACTCTGAACGAGAAAAATGCACGGTCTCGCTGATTGGATGCAGTGTATCAGGTAGCCCTGTTGTACACACAAGCTCGGGTGCGCCACTGCCGACAGTCTCCGAGTGTCGCTACCTGGGCAGTGATGTTCCCAACAGCAAGAGTGCATTCCACCACAGACGTCAGCTGGCGTGGGCTGCAGCTCGAAAGTTAAGTGCAGCGTGGAGATCTGACATTTCAACGGCCTGCAAAGTGAAGCTTTTTCGCGCGTGTGTACAGACCGTACTGTTGTACGGCGGTGAAAGCTGGTCGCTGACGAAAACTCTGGAGGCAGAAGTCAACGCCGGACAGCGGGCACTGTTGAGGTATTGTATTAATGTGCGCTACCCACAAACTATCTCCAGTGCAGCCCTGTACGCCACCAGCAAGTTGTCGGCCGCCAGTGTTTTGTTGCGTCGTAGGCGACTCCAGTTGCTTGGGCATGTACTGCGCCGACCCGAGTCGCCGGTGGCAATCGTTTTTGTCAACGCACCAACAGAACCCCTGCGCAGAGGCAGAGCCAGTCGCCAAACCCTGCGTCAAGTGCTGGACGACGACCTCACAGAGATAGGCATCACGACAGCAGAGGCGGCGACTCAGGCCAAAGACAGTGTCCGGTGGGCCAACCTCCTGAAAACGCTGTAACACGGCTGATCTGATTGTTGCTACGGGCGAGATGTGTGCCTTTTTTGCATATGTCACTCTTCGCATCATCATCATAATTGTTAATCTCATTTATTTCAATATACATTTGAAACGTATAATGTAAACTTAAAGAGTAAATACCTAAAAAATCAAGGAAAACTACATTGGCAAAAAACGAAGATATCTGCCGAAGCCAGTCGTGTGGAACAAGAAAAGCATGAAAGCCACACTTCTTGATAACGCTGTCAAAAGCGTGAAAGAACTGTTAAACCCAGGTGTCAGTGAGCCTGGGTAGTAGCTGAAATGTGTGTGTGTGTGTGTGTGTGTGTGTGTGTGTGTGTGTGTGTGTGTGTGTGTGTGTGTGTGTGTGTGTGTGTGTGTGTGTGTGTGTGTGTGATTGTGTGCTGAACTGAACTGTATCACCAGCACAACGTCAATAACAGTAACCATATTTCACCAACATATTGACTCCAGCAACCAACCATCTGATTGATAAACGTGTGTGTGTCGGTGTGTGTTTGTATGTGTGTAGAAATGTGTGTAAGAAGCTGTCACACTCAAACATACACACACACACACACACATATCTTGAGCTTCCCGCTAAAATGTTGGCGGTAGAAAAATTGATAAGACTTTGTGTATGTGTGTGTGTGTGTGTGTGTGTGTACGTATGTGTGTGTGTGTGTGTACGTATGTGTGTGTGTGTATGTGTGTGTGTAAAAACTGTCACTCATTCCCTGTCTTTCTCCCATACAAAATATAATATCTCAAATATTGTCGGTAGAATGTTTTCTGTAGCAAAATAAAATTTGTGAGTGTGTTTTAATTAGCTCCTTCAGAACAACGAAATTGCTCAAATCGAGATAAACATTCGAATAACTCTTCAGACATGAACATAATATCCAGCCTAGACACAAATACATGTGTACATGTGTACATGTGTACATGTATATGTATGCTTTCTATATGTATACCAAAAGATTTGCTAGAGTAGATAACATGATGTGTAAGATAAAATCATATAGACGCCTCGTAGCCGAGTGGCTAAGACACAAGCTTTGTGCGCAAGAGGTCCAGGGTTCGATTCCCTGGCGATGTGAAACGGTCAAGTTCCTTCCTCAAAGTGATAGCCCAATTGCCGCACGGCGGGATTCGTGTGCGCTTGCAGCCGTACAGTTTTCTGTGCTGGCCGTGACTGCGATAACCCGTGTGTGTGTGTGTGTGTGTGTGTGTGTGTGTGTGTGTGTGTGTGTGTGTTTTTGTGTGTGTGTATGTATGTGTGGCGGCCGGACTTGCGGTGTTCCAGCCCGGGCCGTGAGGCTTTGCCCCCGCAAAATTACACGCGAACATAGCCTTCTCCACTGCTGTGTTCAAATACGTAATTATAATCACATATATCATATGGACAGACAAGATAATTCAGCCAGTTTTTCAGTGGCAACACAGACTACAAGTACAACACACACACACACACGCACAAACACACACACACACACACACACACACACACACACACACACACTCAGCAAATGACAAATGACTGCACGAACACCAATCAGCCCAGCCCCAGCACTGCTCCAGCTGAAATTGCACGTGAATTCGCAATGCAGCGAGCAATATTGCATTGTAGTATGAATGAACACAGCGTGTCGGCTCCACAAGCAGCTTTTTCAAAGCGGACACATTGCAAATTGCAACCACACCCACACTGCGAGATATGAGGGAATATTAACTGAACGTTTGCGGGCATATATCGAGTGCAAATCGGCACATACAAATAGCAAGCTATTACAAACGCTACCAGAACAAGTCATTAGCAGCAGCACAAATAAAAATCAACAAGTACAACATGTTTTTGATATAGCGCACTTTCAAGGGCAAAGGCGCGAGCAGTAATAGAGTCCACACGGTATGGAGACCGGTATGAAGACAAAAAGAACGAGCACAAAGCGCCACAAATTACATAGGTGCTTGCAAAGAAGAATACATAAATACACACATGCGCACACAAACATATACACACATATGTATGCATATACATGCACATATATGCATGTACGTATACATACATATGTATGCAGACATATGCATACAACAGAAACTTAATAATTATAAAACCAATGGATATAGCCGAACGTGACTAGCAAAACTTGGTTCATCCGCCCGGTTATATTTAATACGCTAACCAACTAGCATTTTCTAAATTCGCCGACACACTGACAAGTTAGTGAGCGAACACGACACTTGCATGCCAAAACACTGGGAATTTGAGCTCGTTTTGCTACGGCCGTGAAAACAAACGACACTGGCAAGAAAAAACACAAGAAAACGAGAAACAGTAAGAAGGAGAAGGTGAAAGAGAGATGAGAAGTGGGGAAGATGACAGAACAGATAACAGAAGAGATGATAGAACAGATACAGATGACAGAACAGAGATAGAACAGATACAGATGACTGAACAGAGACAGAAGACAGAACAGATAACAGATGACAGAACAGATAACAAATGACAGATAACAAATGACAGAACAGATAACAAATGACAGAACAGAGACAGATGACAGAACAAAGACAGATGACAGAACAGAAACAGATGAAATAATAGAAACAGAACAGATGACAGAACAGAAACAGATGAGAGAAACAGATGACAGAGCAGAAACAGATGACAGAACAGAAACAAAGACAGATGACAGAACAGAGACAGATGACAGAACAGAAACAGAACAGATAACAGAACATATAACAGATGACAGAACAGAAACAGATGACAGAACAGAAACACAACAGATAACAGAACATATAACAGATGACTGAACAGAGACAGATGACAGAACAGATAACAGATGACAGAACAGATAACAAATGACAGATAACAAATGACAGAACAGATAACAAATGACAGAACAGAGACAGATGACAGAACAAAGACAGATGAAAGAATAGAAACAGAACAGATGACAGAACAGAAACAGATGAGAGAAACAGATGAGAGAAACAGATGACAGAACAGAAACAGAGACAGATGACAGAACAGAGACAGATGACAGAACAGAAACAGAACAGATAACAGATGATAGAACAGAAACAGATGACAGAACAGAAACAGAAACAGATGACAGAACAGAAGCAGAACAGAAACAGAGACAGAACAGAACAGATGACAGAACAGAAACAGAACGAAACAGAACAGAGACAGAGACGCGAGCGCGTGAGAGGTGAGTTATGAGAAATATGTGGTGAGCAATAGATAATACAAGACAAACCCTTGTTCCGGCTTTGATTAGTGTATGATGTATAGCAGTGGCACATCCAGAGTGCAATTTTGGGAGCGACTGAAATATTTCTTTTGGGGGGAGGTGAAATTTGTGGCCATCAGGCATGTACATGCATCATTATGCAACGTCTTTGCGATAATGCTTATATCAACAAATTCTACAGAAACTAAATTCTTTCTTGGCCTCTCTCTCTTTCTTCCATAGACTTCATTGATGGATATATGAATGCGTTTAATATTGAGCAACAAGATAATATACGAGGCACAAATGGTGTCAAAATAACAGGCTTTTGTCAACCGTCTAACTGTGAAAATACACAAGCCATTAGGTTGAAAGCATTTAACATGCTACTTAATAGACAAGCGGAGTTATTCAGGCAATTAGCTTGTTTAGTTAACTTCTTGGTTATGAGGAGTTTATGGAGACATTTTGGGAGGCTTCAGCCCCCCTGAGCCCCCTCTGCATCCACCAGTGATGGATAGGACATAGCTTGTTATACAATGTCACAGTGAATTGTCCCGCGTGTCACAGCTGCAGTAATCAGAAAACAACAATCACAACACGACCCACCATGTATATATCCATCATTTTGGCCGCAAAATACAGCTCTGTCAATGTATGGCTTCCGTGGGAACAGCAGCTGATTATTTACTAGCTCCGAGTGTGTTGATTCAGAGCGTTATTAATGGTAAATAATTGTATATTCATGCATGTAGTACGTAGTTAACTTTGTCCTCACTAGCTCATGCTTTTCTTTCTTCTGAGCTCCTGTTTAGATGTAATTATCACTTTTTCATCTTTTTATCTCATGCATATCGTACCTTTGCAGACTAGCGCCCTATATGAAATACACAGTTTCTTGCTATTGGTTATGAGGTTCCAGTTACGACACTGGAACATAATTTTCCATCTAAAATTACATGTGTTTTATAATTACGCTGGAAAAATTTACTCAATAAGCACAAGCCTATACAATAGATAAACACCCAATAACTGTTTACGACCAAATATTAGTGCACAAAACGATATAAAACGCAACTTTATAGAGAAATAAAAACGGAGAATAAATTATTCAAGAGAACACATTCATTGCAGAAAACATACGACAAGAAGAACATGGAGGAATAAAACAGGATATCGCATGATAAAGAGGCAAGAAAATAACCCTTCAAGTGTACAGTATGGCACAATGCAATACAAAGAAAGAATGCATGGTGAGAAAAGAAGTGAAACAGTAAAAGTTTACTATCTGACATCAATTCACGTTAAGTTATTCCACAAACGCTTCTGGAGTTTGTGTAACATCAGCAATAAACACATGCAGATACATAAAATTCTACTGTGCAAAAAGGTGCGGTTATTCGTGTTTGAACTCGGTTTACGTATTTCGCACGATATAAAATGACTTTGCAAGGCATCAAGAAATAATAGCCTCGGGTGTGTTTTGAAAACAACAAGACATGGTCCAGGTATAATATAGCTCCTGTTTCCGATACACTCACAGATAATGATGGAAAGATAAGGCGACGCTTATATCAACTTAAATTAGCGGTTCTAAACCTGTTTTCTCTGTTTCCGCATTTATTAATGAGCCAACTCCTTGTCTTATACACCAACGCTGAAAAATACATTAAGTTCGCTTGTTTCAGGAAGTGACTAGAAATGACTAATTAACGAATTAAATATTCACCTCGAACAAAAACTTACCTACAAAACCGTGTATAAATTGAAATGCATTAAAATTCATCCAAATACGCGAAAATGAATCTACAAACTACAAAACTGAACACCGGACACAAACAACAATAAAAAACAACAAACAACAACATGAGCCTACACTCCACCAACTGCACAACTCAACCTCAACAATATGTGTGCCCATAGAGAAGCAGAAAAAGAAGTAAACTTCTTACTTCCGGTTACTTCCAGCTGAGCACATCAACACGTGTTGGCTGTACAGTGCCATGTCCGTTGTTGAGTGGTCTAAATTTAGTGCCCAACAGTCCAACGTAAACATGTACATGTGTCTGTGTGTCTGTGTGTGTGTGTGTCTGTGTGTCTCTGTGTGTGTGTGTCTGTGTGTATGTGTGTGTGTGTGTGTCAGTGTGTGTGTCAGTGTGTCCGTGTGTGTCAGTGTGTATGTGTGTCTGTGTGTGTGTGTGTGTGTGTGTGTGTCAGTGTGTGTGTGTGTGTGTATCTGTGTGTGTATGTGTGTCTGTGTGTGTGTGTGTGTCAGTGTGTGTGTGTGTGTGTGTCTGTGTGTGTGTGTGTGTGTGTGTGTGTCTGTGTGTATGTGTTAAAATACAGAAACATACGGAAATATACAGTCACTTCTTGTGTGTGTGTGTGTGTGTGTGTGTGTGTGTGTGTGTGTGTGTGTGTGTATGTGTGTGTCTGTGTGTGTCTGTGTGTGTATGTGTATGTGTGTGTGTGTGTGATTGTGTGTTAAAATACAGAAACAGTCACTTCTTCACAGAAACAACAGATACAGTCACTTCTTTGTGCCATGTTGCAGCATGACCCTATATGCTGCAACATGACCCTATATGTTGCGACATGACCCTATATGTTGCAGCATGACCCTATATGACTGACTGATTTCCTAACTGCATTGTGTCTTCTCATCTCGTTCTCTTTATCAATCTCTCCATCTTTCTCTATCTCTATGTGTGTGTGTGTGTGTGGGTGTTCCTACTGTTCTCCATTAATGCTCCATAGTGCTGAACAGCTCCCCCAGCGGCTATACGCATGAGCGTATATCCTGGGGGTACGGGGGGTAAATATACCCCCGATAAACTGACTGGCGGTATGAATATGTGATTATACGCTCCGATAATTCTGCTGAGTTCAGTTCATTGGCTATATTGCCATCAAAATCAGCATAGCAAAAAATAACAATACAGGACAAATTTAAACAATTATAAATGTAAAATATTTTGCTTTACGGATATATTTATCATTGAGTTGTAATTGAATAGGTCTAAAATAGTTGAAGATCTCATGCAATTAACCAACTGAGCCATGCTTGAACACTAATGCATGATGACTGTCATCCCCCCGAGCCTCGACACAAATCTACGCCCCTGGCTATACACCACCATTTCTAGAGCGGAATTACAGTACCTTTTGATCACACAATATACATGTGTGATTGAATATATATATATACATATTGCGGCAATTATACATTGTGCATATTTGTGTATAAATATTTAGTTCCGATGGTGGTGGTGTATTTAATAGTTTGGTGTAGCGGTGTGTGCAAGTGTGTGTGAGTGTGTGTGTGTGTGTGCGTGTGTGTATAAGCAGGAGTATGATAGCAAGTGAGAGCGAGGGAGAACACTGTATGTCACCGTAAATCGCTGATTTTTTGCCACTTATATTCACGACTCATGTAAGCTTTATGCATGTATATATATGTGTGTGTGTGTGTGTTCCTAGGTGTATGCGAGGGAATGTTTGCGCTTGTAGTTAGCTGTTAGTGGAAGGAACACTGTGTGAGAATGTCGTGTGTGTATCAGAGTGGAGCTTGATAAGTGAGTGAGCGATTGAGGCTGTGTTGTGTGTATTAGAAGTGTTGACGTGTTGGTGTTTGTTTGTTTGTTTGTTATTGTCGTTTTAAGAGCGCGCACCAGCCAGTTTAGACTATATGGCGCGCCCCACTGTGCGCCCATCTACAGTCATCTAAATTTACATCTACATCTACAGTAACATTTCTTAATATAATAATTACTCAATTGATTAATGATATTGATATATTGCCGGTTTCAATACTCACTGGGCCCGTCGAACTTTTTGATTATCATCTCAATGTAGGTGTGCAGTCCTGGCGCCGAAATATTTCCCCTGCGTACCGGCATAGCGCGTGCATCAATACACACCGCCACTCAGCTCACGCACAACACCACGAGCACCACCACCACCACGAGCATTTGACACACACACACACACACCGCCGGGACCCGCACGCTGGACACGATATCAAGGTGTGCCACTACACACACACACACACACACACACGCACACACGCCGGTGTTCACAGCCAAATGACAGGATAGCAAGAGACCCAGGTGATGAACACGCGCAGAGGAGAGGGAGCGTGTGCACGTGCGATAGTGGTGCATACACTGTGACACACTGACACGCTTGCCAACAGAACAGCACTGCTGGAAAACACGACCGTTTGCCAAGCCACACTGCTACACGCTGCTGCTGTCGACAGCGGCAGTCACTCAGTTTGCTAGCGAGAATCTCACTCACACGCAACACTGATATTCACACTCACACACACTCACACACACACACTCGCTAATCAGCCACTCATCGCTAAATCAACGCGAAAATATTCGATTGACGTAATAGGTTGATATATCTCGCCGAGCGACAGGGCTTCTGCAAGATACTAAAAAGTCAGACATCGTGTGTGTGTGTGTGTGTGTGTGTGTGTGTGTGTGTGTGTGTGTGTGTGTGTGTGTGTGTGTGTAAGAGAGAAAGAGAGAGAGATAATCTTATCCTGTTGCCTATCACATTGCCGGTGCAAACCGATCACTAATCGCCGAGAAAATCAACAGCACACAAAAGAATTGAAACAGACGACGACGACGACGACTTGAACCAGTAGGATGCAAGTGTAGCACTGCTAGTCAATCACTGGTATCACTCACAAGCACACAACTGAATCACTAGACAATTCCGCTTCTATTTGACAGCCACGTGTGCGCGGCCTCACAACACCAGCTTCCATCCAGCATCTAACGCCAGCAATTCCAGCTCACTGTCCTGCCACCGCCCGGCACAACCTAGCGGTGTCCTCGTGCAAAACGCTCAGCCTCCTACGCTAACACACACACACACACGCACGCGCGCGTGTGCTCACAAGCAGACGGAGCACAGGTGAGTGCGGCAAGCGCCAGGGTGTAGCGGATACTGTGTGTGTATGTTTGGGTGTAAGTGTGTGTAAGACTGTTGCTGCCTGCCGTGCGTCGGTGTCGACGCAGTGCAGACACACACACACACACACACACACACACACACACACACACTTACACACGCGCATACATACATAATCTGGACCGACGATCACGGTGAGTATACACACCACATACACCATCACCATGTACCGCTTCCAGAATATACACCACACATTACACCCTGGTGCTGACACACACACACACATCCTAGTGTGTGACCTGCACAGTAGGTAGTCCAGGCTATCAACATACACACACACACGCATACACACAGGCATGCATAAACATAAACATACACACGCATATATACGAGATGGATCATATAACACGTCACCGGTTGACACACTGAAAATGGGACGCGATATACTGACACATGTGGTATACTATCACCAATCAAGGTGTGAATAAGAGCAGCCGCACCTGTAGTCCTCTCATGTGAATTGGTGTTGTGCTACGCAGTCAAATTGGACGGACATAGTACACTCTGTGTGTTTCAACAAGAAAGGGGAGGGAGAAGTACTCTCATCCCCTACTACAGTGGTTCTTAACCTTTGTTCAGTGTTGGCACCGTTTCAAAACAGCGGTCAGTTCTAGCACCGCTGGATTTTTGATAGTTATATAAAAAAATAAAAAAATACAAACGACGTAATAACAAATGTTTTTAAATTCAATATTCATTCATATAGCTTGAAATCGCTTTATGAAGACATATGTTTTCAGCAATATGTATTCTCCAGAAAAGATTATAAAAAAATGGTGGAACATATATTTCTTTCAATTTATCACAGGAATCTTCGCACCCCATATGAACCAGACTAGCACCCCTGGTTAAGAAGAGCAGCTATACTGCGTGAGTGGCAGAGAGGGACAGGTATTTTTCTGCTCACCTCGACAGCCGCCCCTAGAACCCCCCGCCGGTGGCCTCGAAGGTTGATGAAGCCGTTGTCACACGCATGTTATTAAAATTTGGCATGAAGTGGCACGTAAAAGTACCCAATTTAATACACCATTAGAGACCAAGGGGCTGCTTGTAACTGCATTTTCCCAAAATCCGACCTCTAATATATAATGGTGTTTCATATATAAAAGGGGCCCAAGTATTGCCTTCGTTGGAGGCCCATAAGACCTCGCAATGGCTCTGCTCATGCTACTAGTTGTTATGACTCGTTGACATTTCGGCTCATCTGGGCCTGTATCACTGTTTTAATCCGCGTGGAATTACGCGTACACACATGTGACATACATGGGCGTAAATCCTGGGGGTATGGGGGTACATATGCCCCCCGACAAATTGTCTGGTGGGTATGAATATGCAATTATACCCCCCGAAATTCTGCTGAGTTAAGTTCATTGGTAGTATATTGTCATCAAGACCAGTATAGCAGAACATATTAATGTACAAGTGTGAGTGTATATCAGTGTGATATATGCAATATACTTTGCATTGAGTCATCTATGTAGTCATTGAATAAGCCGAAAATGGTTGAGGATCCCATGCAATTTGCCAACTGAGTCAACTGGGTGAACACTAATGCATGATGGCTGTCATCCCACCGAGCCTCGACACAAATCTCTACGCCCTTGAGCGCATATATGACAATGCATAACTGAGAATGAAGCCAGCCAATAAAGCCGCATGTGAACGCCTCATTCAAACATTATGTGTTTACGACTGCTCTGTTCTCGTGGACGTTCAGCGCAATACAAGAGCCAGAGGTTTATAATGACTTGCCAGTCAGCCATGTCATCTCGTTATGAGAGCTCTCAAATAACTGAGTTACACACAAACACATGACGACACAAACACATGCCACAAGAGAAGGAATAAAATGTACGTATAGTGGGATATTGTATAGTAAAACCAGTAATGAATGGGCACCATATGATCCAACAGGTCAGTGTGTTTCTTAACACTGATAATCATCATCAAACCAGCCATGAAAAGATGTGTTTCATCAGACGTATATCTGTGATGTTTTACTTATTGCTGTCACAATTATTCTTCAGCCAATTGCGGTCTACACCGGTGGTTTTAAACTTTTTTCTCTCACTGATTCCACACATCTTAATGAGCCATCTCTCCATTTTCCACACAACACAGCGTTGATAAATTCAATATATTCAGTTGTTACATAAAAGTAAATGTAAAGAGGTCATTAGAAACAAAAACAAACGAATTTGAATTGATGAAAACACACATTTGTCCTGTTCTGTCCGACCTTTAGTTTACCACTTGACAACTCTTCCATTCCCCACTAGTAGGGAATTCCCCACAGGTTAAGAACCACTGGTCTACACCATGCACGCTTAGGCAAGCCTCAATACATGCGCGAACGTTAAATATTGTGGAGTTTAGGCATGCAAAATCACACAGTATGTATTGCAAATTAAACTTGATAACCCCAAACTATACGAAGCTATGATATATTCAAGTGAGGAGTATGACTTAATTGGCAAAAAGAGTGCTGAAATAAAATCAGCGTGAATGTACAAAAAATGTCTTCTAGAAAGCAGAATAAACTGGGAATACCAGTGGGCAATATTTAAACGACTTGCAACTGAACGGAGGTCGAATCTGCCGAGTTCAGAGGCCTACGCCCTGAGCTCGCGCGTCGAAATTTCCTCTTCGATACTGTTCCGGGCTGATTCATAAATATCTAAGAAGTAACGAGGAATTATTACTACGGACAGACACACACCAATCAAGTGCACAATTGAAATGCTCAAAATTTCAATTACCAATAATGTATAAATTGATGAGGAGATATATCTCGAACTTACCTTACGCCGTATCTATGCTGCTACGCAAAAATTAACACAATCCACTTCACAATGACACACATGCCTCACAATACACTCTAATATCCTAACACCAGAAATTACAGCAAAAAGCGAAACTGTGCACCTTGGCATGACCTTGACAACTGACCTTGACAATTGACCATGACCTTCATCTAACTCGCCACGTCACACAAATGTACGTACATCTAGGTGGCGTTGCCTGTTTTCCCGCGTACAAATTTCCCCTAAAACGTAGATCGAGAAGTCACCTGGTTCATAAATAGTTTTCCTAAAAAAAATTAGAAGTACATATTTATATTTTTATGATGAAAAGTCATGATAAAAGTTGTATACCGACATCAGTTGAGTAAGCAGCAGATACTTGAAATAGTACCACAATTACCATCACTAAATGTCGAAATTACGCCAAGTCATTTACAATTGTGTCCAAGTCGCTTGGTGTTGTTTTGTGGTCGGCATACATTTTTTTATTAGTCTGATTCTTTGTTAAATATGGCAGCAGCAGCTCTTCTCGAAAGAGCCCAGGAAATCTCCCATGTGGATAAAGAGAGGGGAATTGAATTATATAGTGAAATAGGTGAGTAGTATGATTATGCACTGAACTCGCTCCAGTTCTAGGATTGACGGATTTGATATTTATTTTATGCCGGTAATGTAACGATTTATTTATTGTTTATATATTTGTGAGTAATAATACAAGAAAAATTTGTAGCCGTGAGGTTGTGATTTGAAGACAATATTGGGCTTAGTGGTTGTGGAATTTGGCAATGGTGAATTTTATACTTGTGACATCATGCTATACTTCTTTTACTGTTGTCAGTGCGTTCTCCAGAACCTCAGACTACCGACGAAGAGACGATCCGCATCAAAGAGCAATGTCTTCAGCAGCTAACCGAGCTATTCAGAAGCTCGAAAAAGGCTCGAGGTAAACTCGTTTGCTGAAATAATAAATTTGCTTGGTGATATTTTCCGCGCGCAGTTTTTGTGTTCCTTTGAATTGAATTTTAGGTGTTGTTTTGTCCATATGGGAGCGACTAGACGTACTATGAAGAGATTGAATATAATAACACATAATAACTGTACAGTCATTATATAAGACAATATTCAATTGAGATTGACATTGTTGGGTCCTCACCTCCACCTTCTCGGATGAATCTTGTTTGTTTCCCTGTACACATGCGTTTCTTGTATTGTTTAAATGTTTTGTTTTTGAGGCAGCACAAGCCCTTAAAGCTTCTTATGCCTCGCCAATCACGAAATTTTGTCAATATGTTTTCTGTTCCGTTCTGAATGGCAAAATACATTTGAATATCAGCGGAAATATACACTCTGCGTTATACACTGCGAAATATACAGCTGCTTTTGTGCTGCAGAGCTGGCCGACTTAATTCGCGCGTCGATGCCGTTTCTCGGTCGAATCAGCAAAGCCAAAGCTGCCAAGCTCATGCGTCAGTTGTTGGACACCTTTCTAGACATGGGTGCTGCCACGGGCGTTGAAGTGCAACTGTGCAAGGTACTCACGTGCCGCTTCTCTCACGCGCTTTCTATTGTACCCTCTTCCTGCTCTTTGTCAAGTTCTGCTATTTATTTCTAACCTTTTCTGTTTGTTTTCTCACCGTTTTTTCCCATTCTATATCCCTTATTTACTCTTTGTTGGACTTGGTGCAACGATAGACTTTCGCATCGCGGCTTTACAGTCCGACTTTACAGCCATCACAATACGACTCCTCAACTAATCCTTATGTGTCTGTGTGTGTGTGTGTGCGGCAGGAATGTATTGAGTGGGCGCAGAGTGAGAAGCGCACGTTTCTACGTCAGTCACTGCAGGCTCGTCTGGTGGCCATCTACTTTGATCGGCAAATGTACACCGACGCTCTGGCTCTCGGCTCGTCACTGCTGCGTGAACTAAAAAAACTCGACGACAAAAACCTGCTGGTTGAGGTTTGTGCTGCTTCTTTCTCACTCACTCTCTCTCTCTCTCTCTCTCTCTCTCTCTCTCTCTCTCTCTCTCTCTCTCTCTCTCTCTCTCTCTCTCTCTCTCTCTCTCTCTTATTTCTGCTTCTTGTTCTTTTCTATGTTCTTGTCTTGCCATACTCGAGCCTTGGATGCACGTGCTTATGCATACGTCTTGCATAGTGTGTGTTGTTCACACGACTGTGTATTGTCATGTGGTGCGCGCGGTTGAATTGTATTCTGAACATGTGTGTGTGTGTGTGTGTGTGTGCTCACCTGTTTTTGCATTACGGGATATGAGCTTGCGCTCGAGCTATCCCGTCTCCAAATCATGATTTATTCAGGCTTTCTTTGAACGATTGCATTGTTCTCGTATTGTACTATTCCGTTGTCTAAACTACTCCACTTTTCTACGCTTCTATAAGTCAGACTATGTTGTTTGATTTTCTGTTGGCATCTTGTTTTATTCTCAGTTTCATACAGTCTCAATCCAACTTTTCCGATCCGTTTTTTGAAATCATCTCATGTATTTGAAAACTTGTATTAAATCTCATCTCTATCTTCTTTCCTCAGGCGTGGTCAGTCCTAGTTTGCTTAACCTTTCTGTGTGTGTGTGTGTGTGTGTTGGTAGGTTCAGTTACTGGAGTCACGCACCTACCACGCGCTCTCCAACCTGCCTCGGTCGCGAGCCGCACTCACCTCGGCACGCACCACCGCCAACGGCATCTACACCTCGGCGCGCGTGCAGGCCGCCCTGGACATGCAGTCTGGCGTGTTGCACGCGGCCGACGAGGCGGACTTCAAGACGGCTTACTCGTACTTCTACGAGGCGTTCGAGGGTTACGCCAGCGTGGACGACGCTCGTGCCGTGCCCGCTCTCAAGTACATGCTGCTCTGCAAAGTGATGCTCAACACGTGAGACAAATCACACGCCACCTCCGCTGCTGTGTACATAACTTGGCGGCGAATTAAATGCTGTCTATTAAATAACACTCGATTTGTGAAACAATCATACAGTTTGTCATGTACCGCCAGATACTCATGACAAATGCTTGTGTGTGTGTGTGTCAGTCCTGATGATATTAACAACATAGTGAGTGGCAAGTTGGCAGTCAAGTATGCTGGACGAGAAATCGACGCCTTGAAGGCAGTCGCCCAGGCCAGTCATAAGCGATCCCTGGCAGACTTTCAGAAGGTCATCATCCACTTCTCTACTGCTATTTCTCTGCTGCTTACGTTCTTCTCTTTGCCTTGCCATTTGTATCGTCTCGTTCCGTGATTTACAAGCATGTATAACGTGTGTGTGTGTGTGTGTGGAAAAAACTGCCAATGTCATTGTTCTCATTTTCGTGATGTGTTAACTATGTCACACTTGTATGTTGTTCATACCTGTGTTCTTGTTGCGTGTGTTCATATCTGCGTCTATGTGCATGGCTGCTTTATATATTGCTTTCTGTTTCTCTGTATCTCTGTGTGTCCATGTGTATATATGTGTTAGTGTGTGTGTAGGTGTGTTTGTGGGTGTTTGCTTATAGGTGTATTTGTGTGTGGGTGTATGTGTGTGCAGCGCCTTATAGACCCTTCGGGTGTAGGGCGCTATATAAATGTCTTACTGTACTGTACTGTGTGTGTGTGTGTGTGTGTGTGTGTGTGTGTGTGTGTGTGTGTGTGTGTGTGTGTGTGTGTGTGTGTGTGTGTGTGAGGCAGTGTTTGAAGGAGTACAGCGTCGAGTTGGAGGATGACGTCATAATAAAGGCACACCTGAGCTCGCTGTACGACACAATGCTCGAGCAGAACCTGTGTCGCATTATCGAGCCTTACTCGCGCGTGCAGGTACCCCCTCCTCTCTCCCCCCACCCACCATTCATTTATTGAGCATTCAGTAGCGCGCTTTCACACACACACCACAAATCACTATCAACAACACGATCATCCCACACACTAAAAATACTAGGCGTCACATACGACACACAACTCTCATTCAAACAACACATCACCAACATCAAAACCAAAGTCACTCCACGCCTCAACACACTGAAATCACTCTCACACACAACTTTCGGACACAACAAAGATACGACAATCACCATATACAAACAATACATCCTAAATCGTCTATATCGCTTCTGAATCTCCTAAACAATATCGCAATGCCACTCAAATGCATCTGGTTGCTGTATTGTCACAATACTCGATGCTATATCATTCTCACGAATCTTGGGCAGTATTTTCCCCGTTGCAGTGCGCGGTTAGTAAGGTCAGTCTCTTGCTTTGTAATTTTTTATGTGAATAGTTCTTAACCGGGGGTTGGAGAATTGTTGTGAAAATTGAAACAATATGTTATACCTATATACCTATATTTTACCTAGACAAAAACGTTTAGGAAGCATAAAGGAACTTTACAATATATGAATGAACATTGTATAGAAATAATGTTTGTTATTAGGTCGTTTGTATTTGTACCTCTTTCAAATATATCTATCAAGAATCTAGGGGGTGCGAGAACACTCACCAACATGTATGTGTATGTGTGTGTGTGTGTACTCAGCTATTTGTTTAGCACAGGAGATGAGCTATGCTCGTGCTGTCCTGTCTCCAACCCACCCTCTAGTAACCTATCTTCCCTGAAATTACCAGTATTTCACGCACTATCCAGTCTTTCTTTAAATGCTCTCACGCTATTAGCTCCTACAATATCCTCCTCTAACTGATTCCAGACATCAACACACCTGTATATGGGAAACTATACTTCTCAACATCTCTCAAATATCTAGTCTTTTTCGGTGTTTTACAATGAACCTTCCTGCCTGAATTATCCCAAACTATACAATCATCCCTATCTACTTTTGCATACACATTCTATGTCTAAAAACATAGTGTGTGTGTGTTTGTGTGCAGGTGAGTTTCATAGCGGAGACGATCGGTCTGTCGCGTTACGACGTTGAGCGCAAGTTATCACAGATGATTCTCGACTCGCAGCTGAGCGGTATCCTGGACCAGAACGACGGCGGCACATTGGTGGTGTTTGACCGGCCGGGAGCCGACGAGACGTACGCCGCCGCCCTTCTCACCATCGTCAGTCTCGGCAAGGTGGTCGACACGCTGTTCCAACGCGCCAAAAAACTCACCTAGCAGTGAAGACTCCCGCGCGTGTGTGTGTGTGTGTGTGTACGTGTTGTTGTGTTGTGTGTGGTGTTGGCTAACTGTGTTTCACCGTATAAATCATTTAAGCCGTGTGTGTGTGTGTGTGTATGTTGTCTTGTATGCCGGTTTGGTTCTTTGCTGGTAAATTTTGCGCGTGTGAGAGATCTTTTCCTAATGCTGACACATGTCCCTTCATTGATTAACAATGTCGCTTTCCGTGAGAAAAATATAGGCTTTTTTGTCAAACTACCGATACACTTCTCTTGATGGACATGTGTGTGTTTTCACCACACTGTGCCAATTTCCGTACAAATAAACTCTGATCCGAGAAATTCATTAATATTTGACGAACGATGGCTGGTGCCGCATCAGTGGCTCGCTCGATCAACTAATGACAAACCAAATTTATAAACCAACTTCTAACCCAACAATAGGGGTGGGATATCTAACACGGACACACACACACACATCGGGATATATCAATCAGACATCGAGCGTAAAGTCCCAACCCTGTACAACATCGGCCTCACACTGAACACCAGGACTGGGATCATCCGACGACGATACCGCCTACTTGATGATCGAGAAGCACTGCAGGGCTCGGACGTCAGAGGAGCTCAGAATACGGCGCTACGTGGAACTCAACCGGCCATACAACTTCACACTGCTGATTGTGGAAACAACTGGTGTGTTAGGGAGTGAATTTGACGACCATGTATCAAACAAATAACAGACGGATGAGATATACACAATCGAATAACAAGGCGTTCAGGAGCCCCGCGCACGTGCGACTGTGTGTGTGTGTGTACGCAATCCTCATACACCAAATGCTGGTACAACGTGAACCAACCGTACAATATGTATATTATCAACCATAAAGAAGATGCCAAAACAACACACTGAATAGAAGGACAACACCAACACACACACACACACACACACACAAACTGACAGATATACGAATACACTAGGAATGTATCCACCAAACACGCACCGCACCGCACTCATGGAACGCATTAGTAGCTAGACACATACACACACACACAGACATACATACACTATAAACGCCGGTTTCCGCCTGGATATGCACGCATGTGTGTGTGTGTGTGTGTGTGTGTGTGTGTGTGTGTGTGTATGTGTGAGTGTTTGATCGCATACACCAGATACTTCATCTAGCGCCGCAGAGCACTAGTAAACCCCACCCCCCTCTATCTGCCCTCAAGCTAAATTGAAAGTGTAATTGTGTATGTGAGAAGGAGAGAATAGACATTGAGAACACGCCGGCAGGAAAATAATGGAAGAATTCTGAAGGCGGGCAGACGAGTGAGTCCCGTGCTGCACAAATATTTCTCATTATATATGCAAGTGTGTGAGTGTGTGTGTATGAGTGTGTATGAGTGTGTGAGAGTTAGCGTGCGGCATTTTTCAGCTGGTTGGACAGCCAGTCAAGTCCTTCATAGAGTCCATCGCCCGATGTGGCGCAAGTGGCCTGAATGTACCAGTTGCGATTACGCAGCGAGTGCAGGCCCAGCTTGTCCGTGATTTCGGCCGCATTCATGGCGTTGGGCAAATCCTGTCACACACACACACACACACACACACACACACACACACACACACACACACACACACACACACACACACACACACACACACACACACACACACACACACACACACACACACAGTTCGATCCATGTAGTTTCGATAGCACGCGAGTATAGTACTGTAACAATGTCATTATGTGTGTGTGTGAGGCATTATGCGTGCCGAAGGACCAATGTGCTGTCAGACATAATGATATATCGGCCTTTGAAGCCGGGTATATGCCCATGTGTTCTTACTAGTTGTCTTCGCAGGAATGAGTCAGAGGCCCGTGACTCCCGCCTTCCAGTTGTCATATGTCTTCTTAAACAGTTGTGTCGTTGGCTGGTGTACCACGTCGCTTGGCAAACTATTCCATCTATCTACTACTCTGTTTGGGAAACTATATTTTTGAATGTCCTTTTTAATCCTGCGTTTTTGTAGGCCAAGACTGTGATTTCTATTAGATTTTGAGAATTGAAACAACTTCTGATTTTCCATTTTATCCTTCCCTGTAAGACATCTATAAACTGAGATTAAATCCCCTCTAATGTGTGTGTGTGTGTGTGTGTGTGTGAGTGTAAGCTTATGAATGTTTGCACATGTATATGCCTGTCTGTTCAATACCGTATTGTGTAATTATTGTACTGTTGTAAATTGTACTTTAATCTGCACGTATCTGAGACCCATTGTGTGTGTGTGTGTGTGTGTGTGTGTGGAGATTGTGCGCAATATAAGTGTGTAAACACAAATGGAAAATGAGAGGTGTGTGAGAGAGAGAGAGGCACCTGTTTGTTGGCGAATATGAGAAGCACGGCCTCGCGTAACTCATCCTCGGCCAACATCCTCATCAACTCTTCCCTGGCCTCTCCCACTCTCTCCCGGTCGTTGCTGTCCACCACAAATATGAGACCCTGCACACCACAAGCAGCGTTACATTGATAGTGACTCTTTTTCTATAGCGCACATTATAACACACACGCGCGTGCGCGGAAAAGACAATTATTGGAGCAAAACATAAACACAACACTCATACACACACAAGGGTACGGTATGACGGCTCAGAGCGAAGCGTAAGAAGTAAGAGAGTGAGAGTCATGATCAAAAGATTTATCAAAGAGATGATTGTGCAGAGAAGAGGAGAAAGAAGAGAAGGATGTGGAGGAGATAACATGGGAGGGAAGAGAGTTGAACACACGTGCAGAAGGCAAAATAAAAAGACCAGAGAGAAACAAGACAACATCAGTCAGACTGAAATAAAAATTGAACCAAACGATCAACAAACGACGTTGTAACGGCGAAATCAAATCAGTTTCAAATACAAATCTCGTATATGTGTGCATGTGTATTTGTGTGAATGTGTATGTGTGAGTGTGTGTATGTTTGTGTACGTGTTTGTATATATATGTGTGTATGTGTTTGTGTGTGTATGTGTTTGTGTGTGTATGTGTTTGTGTGTGTATGTGGATGTATGTATGTGTGTATGTGTTTGTGTGTGTATGTGTGTATATATATGTGTGTGTATGTCTTTGTGTGTGTGTGTTTTCGCGTGTGTATGTGTGAGTATGTGTATGTGTGAGTATGTGTTTGTGTGTGTATGTGTGTGTACGTGCGTGTATGTGTATGTGTGTGAATGTGTATGTTTGTGTGTGTTTGTATATATATATATATATATATATATATATATATATATATATATATATATATATATATATATATATATATATATATGTTTGTGTGAGTGTGTGTGTGAGTGTGTATGTATGTGTATGTGTTTGTGTATGTGTGAGTTTGTGTGTCCATGTGTATGCGTATGTGTTTGTGTGAGTATGCGTAGGCGTATGTGTTTGTGTGAGTATGTGTATGTGTGTATGTGTGTGTGTGTGTGATTGTGTGTGTCGCAGCGACCTGAGTGTTCTGGAAATAGTGTCGCCACAGAGGTCGGATCTTGTCCTGACCGCCGACGTCCCACACAGTGAAGCTGATGTTCTTGTACTCTACCGTCTCCACGTTGAATCCTGACACACCGACACACACACACACACACACACACACACACACACAGGATCATCGCATAGTCCATTTGGAAGAGTGAGGAACGAAGGCTGCACGGCTGAAGATTGCATGTTGGACAAGAACTGCATCAAGCCTGAACACGGTCAATATTTTACCACTATCATTTGTTTCGTTATTATCAGATACATGCATTTAAAAATTCACGCATCACCAGAATTCAGACATTATTAGACGCGTGTTGACGCGACTTCGGGAAATTTGAGGAATTCAAAGACGTGAATTTGTATTATGAAAGGGAAAAACAGATGAGTCAACGAAAGACTTATTGATGGTTGTTATTTACTGAATCACATATATATTGTTGATTGTTATAATTTATTGAGGAACGTGGGCGGAGTGACATTATGGAGTGTTATCGGATGATGATTTATTATTTATTGTTATTTATTTATTATTTTCTTTCCAACTCTCTTTCTAGACTTCTTTCTCTTCGAACTCTCTTTCTCTCTGAATCTTTTGGGCGCTTCCGGTACATGGGCCACCTTAGGGTGGTAATAGTGCTTGCACTCTTCCCATGCTACTGGATTTGCAGGTAATTAATAATAAAAAAAGAAGAATGAAACAACAAAGAGGCAGCACAAGTGAGTGACAGCTTCGTGTCACACTCACCTATCGTAGGAATGGTGGTGACAATTTCGCCCAGCTTCAATTTGTATAAGATGGTCGTTTTTCCTGCAGCGTCCAATCCCACCATCAAAATGCGCATCTCCTTCTTGCCAAACAGGCCTTTGAAAAGGTTTGCGAAAATATTACCCATGATCTATGCTGCGTGAAATATAAACTGCACTCTGAAAACAACACAAAAAACACAGAGATTAGGTTCAACACGATAACTCTGCAATTAAATAGTTACCAGTTTTCAGGATTATGCGAAACAAAAATTATTTCCAACAACAAACTTGCTCTCAGACCTGGATAAATCACGATACCAGATTGAATTCAAACATCGGCTTTGGAAATATCAAGAGAAGACCTGCATGTAAAACTGCATCCGGGTTCACACACGAAAATGTTCGTCTCTGAACAAATTGTGAGCCAACCTTGACGTAACTGACCTCTTGTCTACGCTCTGTGGTAATATGAGGCGTGCACTGACTAAATTACCAAGCAATATAACAAACGTAAAATAAAATCGAGCCTGAGCAATAAAAACGACAGCTAGACAAAACTACCGCTGAACGGAATAAAAGACAGCGCACCAACTACAACACTCGTTCATAGTAAATTTCCCTGATATTTCCGACCTGCGGTAATGTGAAAAATCAACTATTAAAGCAAGTAGCCAACATATTGAGATCCTGCATGCTGTAAAATCATATCCTTCCTGCTTTTGATCACAAAACGTACAATCGCAGAAGTGAAACATCAAACTGGTTATTAAAGAAACAATATTTAACGTATCCTCGGAGGACGAGCCACAAAATAATTGGAAATTTCAAGCCTGCAGGCAACAAGCATACTTGTCCAAGAAACTTAATATACGCAAAGGGTAATTTCTCAAAATCACTATAATAACAGAAAAACGCTTTAAATAGATGTGATTTGCGGTCAACTTCAAGTTATTCTGCTACGGGCCAAGAAAATTGGCATTACACTCCAGAAGGATTAAACGATGAATCAGCAGAACGAATGTTTCCCAGGCGGAACGATGAATAGACAAGCAAAATATGTTATCTAAATCATGTTAGAAAAGTTACAAGACGACGCCAAAAAAAACTTAAATTAAGAAATTAGACGATCAATATTACAGAAATATATCGCTAACACGCACCAAACCAAAACGCCGACTCAGTTGTGACACGCAACTGTCTACAATCATGGCTGTACAGATGCGCAGGGTGTAAATTTCATTAATTACGAAAACAAGTAATTTGACCACGACAAAAATTTACAATTCAACCGAAAAAAGTACAATAGAAGTTCTGATCATTAATTTGTGTGATGCTAATTGAAAATTATCAAAGAAATTTTCAAGAACCTCATAAGGAATATATAAATAAAATATTGCATGGTGCAACTAGAAATAGCCATAGTTTCAACGGTTTACACTTTAAATCATCCTTGTGAACGTCATAAACACGCCCTAAATCGTTTGATAAACTTGAAATTATAAATAACACTTTCATTTCCCCGTAAGTTTTAACGATCTACAACCTCACAAAGGCAACGCCAAGATCGGGGAGCATTAGAAAGTCTGAAATATTCCCAAATTCTGAAGGTTTCTCCAACCTTCGCATCTTTTTCTTTAGCCCCTCCTCAGCCCACCGACCAGAATAATCCTGGCGCCGCCTGTGATTGGGAGCAACTAGTTAAAAGCCGACAGAAAGTCGACAGGACTAAGACAGACAACGCTGAAGATACCTTGTTATATTCTGCTATCAATATTTCATTTAACAAATACATTGGGGTTTAATCTACCTACTACCATCTGATATTGTTGTTGTTACCAACGATCTACCAACCATCACTCAACAACTCACTTCTATTGTGTATTTTATGTTATGCGTATGTTTTTCATGTTGTTTGTGTGGTGCATATGGTGTATGTCTTTATGTATGTATGTACTGCATATTTTATGTAAGGTTTTTCGTACTTTATGTAGCGCGTTCGTGTGTGTATGTGGGTATTTGTAATGTGTGTGTGAATTCATTTGTGAATTATTTGACTTGCGTGATCACGTGATTCCCTTCTATATTTTTTCTGGTTGAGTTTTTGGCCTTCACGTGGGTTGTACTTAGGTTCACATACTAACTAAGCTCGTTTTCCTCAAGCTCCCTACAGCTTTTGGGCGATTCAGGTACATGGGGCCACCACAGGGTGGTATAATAGTGCTTGCATTCATCCTCCATACCACTGAACTTACCTGTAATTAATTATAATTAATAATAATAATGCCAACACAGCGCAAGCCGACACAACAACAAAACTACGATAAGCAAAGCTTTATTTTCAAATTGCCCGCCATTTATTTCATGTACGGATAAAAGCTGTAAGAAAATCGGCCTCCCACTAGGAAGCAATGGACTAATAACACATGAGTAGCTAATATATGAAACGTGAACCAGGCATAATGCCGCGATCACACATTCGGACTCATCGACTGAGCGCTTTGAGACGAACAGAAATCATGCCAAATCTCGCGACCAAGGGAGATGCTCACTTGAATAAGCACGTTTTCTCGGAAAAACAGTCAACGAAGCCTGTGCTATATGAGAAAATGTATCATGATGGCTCTGAGAATATGCACATACAATAAATGAGTGAAAATTTGCAACCGATGATATATTTGCGTCGTTTTTTGTTGGTGTTGCCGACGACGAAAAAGCGCTTTCCGAAACCACAAGCGAGCTAAACAAGCGACGACATATTTACACAAAGAAAGAAAATAAATTGAAGCGAATAAAATCCGATAACATCAATTTCACATAAATACACAACACACAGACACACGCGCATGATCACACAATGGAGCTATTAATACACAACGCATCAGCATGAATCCATAGCAAAGCGAATATTCCACACACAAAAAACTACAATCCGATACACTATTGCAAAAGCAGAACATCGCAAAAATACACCGTATACTAGCAGCAAACGAGTACTTGTCCATCACTAACAGACCATCTCTAAAATGACGCCTGTTCCATAGCAAATAACGCTACAACAGACGTCATACATCAAGAAGGCAATAATTAATTATCAATAACAAAAACACAAAAATAGGTAGTCACGTGACTAGGCGTTCGCTTGAAAAAGCACAATTTTGGCGCAGACACGACACACAATATATACATATACTGACGCTGAAAAAACGATGAAATGAAATGAAACGCTATGAAATAAATGAACGAAAATGCGCACACGAAAAAAGCCGCCAATCACCAAGCAAGCAGCTGCACTCAACAAAGACTGGGGCAAAACAAGATACAAACAATAAACATGATAAGAGTTCTGGAAGGGTAGGTATTAAGATGTCTGTGTGCCTGGATCAGATGGTAAATCGAGCTGATTACCAGCGTAATTACCAGTAGATTCGTGGGCAGAGCAGTTGTGTGAGGCGTCGGTGTGCTGATGAAATTCCGACTTGAACACACTCACAATTGCCTCACACACAAACTGGTACTGACGCTGTACAATACACACACACCAGCACACACACACACAAATATAAATAAGGCAACGCATACACACACATGCACATAGATACACACATATATACACATAATTAACTATACAGAGACACAGAAACACAAATACACAAACCAATATACATAGACACACAAATACACACACACACACACATACATACATATATGCATAATTCTACATAGACAGACACACACACACATATGCACTCACATGCACACATACAAGTATACATAGACACACACAGACACACACACACACATAAGTACGGTAACGCATACATACATACACATACTTAACTATACAGAGATACATATACATATACACAAACCAATATCCATAGATACACAAACATACACACACACACATATGCATAATTATACATAGACAAACACACACACACACACACACGCACAAGTATACATAGACACAGACACACACAAGTATACACACACACACACACACACACACACACACACACACACACACACACACACACACACAGACAGCTAGTGAGACGAGGGCTGACTGACCGCAGTTTGTACCATCATGGCGCGCTGACGCCGCAGAGATCGCACCAGCTCGAGCGGGTAGACAGGCTGCGTGGCGGTCATGAGTCGCAGCGCCGTGTGCATCACGACAAACACGCCCGTCCTGCCGATACCTGCCGAACAGTGAATGACCACAGGCCCCGACCGCTGCTGCGGCGGGTGACTTGTAGTACCCTCCACACTACTGTTGGTACACCGCCAATCTCCACCGCTCAACCGCCACTGAGGTGCCGCACAAGTACTGTCTTCCCCTGACTCAGTGATGTCGGCTTGCTGTGAAGGCCAGGATATGGGAGGTGGTGATTGGGCAACTAGCGCGGTGTGATAATCTCCTGCTGGTGGGGAAGGGACGAGATAGCAGGAATCCCGCGCTACATCATCCACCTTATTGTCACCATCATCTTGTGATGACGATTTAGCCGCCTCGTCAGCAGAAGGTGAGACGTCTCCAGTGCTCGGACAGACATGTTCATCATTTATTGAGCTGTTCGGCTCGTCAGTGATGGAGATTGGTGCGACGACGGTGGCGCACGCAGCCAACTCACTGTCTTCATGCAGCGTGAACGCCACAGAGTCCTCTTCACCCACCACACTCATATCTGACTGACTGGCGGCCAAACTGCTCGATAATCC
>OU696579.1:7845662-7998162 GCA_916048095.2 Sacculina carcini | reverse complement strand
TGAATAATTCAGAACTCAGACACGAAACAATAAAAAATGACTACACTTTTTCATCATAATGTTTCCAAAATATTTTTATAACTTAACATCACCGTCTAGCATTGAAGCCCGCCAGTTGTGCGGAGCAATTCATAAAATGAAAATCATATTTAATTCATAAAAAATATTGCAAATTAAAAAAGAAAACAGATATACTCATTAAAATCTTACTCAATTGAAAAGTCTAAATTTAATTATTTTTATTTTTATTTTGAAAACATATTTCCCTTTAACCCGCCTCATATTGAAACCCGCCCGTCGTGCTCAACAATTCATAAAAATATTGCAAATTAAAAATAAATAAGGCAAACTCATGAAGACCTTAATCAATTAAAAAGTCTAAATTTCATTATTTTTAATTTTATTTTGACAAAATATTTTCACTCAACCCGCCTCATATTTAAACCCGCCCGACGTGAGGAAAAATTCAGAACTCGAACACCATCCGTTCTGGTTCTTGAAGTCAAATCCATTAGTTTTGTATATGAATTCATTCTATACGGTGAAATTGAACGTTTTATTGCTGCCCGCGGGACATTTTTATTTCATAAAAATGAGCCATCGCTTCGTTTGCGTTTGAAGCCCCTGATAATTGAACCAGCGAACCATGAGCCAGCGCAATTATGTCACCTCATATTCAAGCATACATACACAGACAGACAGATAATTTCTTCTTTATGTATATATATAGCATTAAAACCCGCCCGTTGTGCGGAGCAATTCATAACATGAAATTCATATTCAATTCATAAGAAATATGGAAAAATAAAAATGAAATAGGGTACACTCATAAAAATATTAATCAATTGAAAATTATAAGTTTAATTATTTTTATTTCGACACAATATTTCCCCTCAGTCCGCCTGAGTCATTTTTAAACCCGCCCGTCGTGCTGAATAATTCAGAACTCGAACACGATCCGTTCTGCATCTTGAAGTCAAATCCATTGGTTTTGTGTATGGATTAATTCTACAGGGTAAATTGAACGTTCTATTGTCTATAGTTGCTGCCCGCGGAACATTTTTATTTTAAAAAAAAAAAACTTTTTTTAAATGAACCATTTGAAAAAATGATCTAAAAACACTTTTTTAAACCCACCCGTCGTGCGGAACAATTCATACAATAAAATTCATATCAAATCCATAAAATATAATGAATACAAATTGAAAAGCAAAAAATGTAACCTATAAATATCTTAACCAATAGAAAAGTCTAAATGTGAATATTTTTGTTCTTATTTTGACAAATATTATCCCTCAACCCGCCTGATATATAAATCTGCCCGTCGTGTGGTATAATTCAGAACACAAACACGAAACAAACAATGAAAGATGATGAAATCTTTTCATCAGACTGTTTCCAAACTATATTTATTACTTAACATCATTCCCCAATATCATTTGCTTAAGTACTATTTCACTTTTACCGCTATAATATTTATTGTTAAAATTTATATATTTTCCGCTATCATTAAAACCCAATATAACCTGAGTCAAACCTACCCAACCCAACCCAACCATTCAATCTTGACCGCTCTCAGCCTAGTCTGAGGTGATTTAACTTATTAGTTTGTGATCACAAAATATACTGATGCGATCATAATTTGTAATCAGAAGACTGAGATTATCTACCCCAGGGGTCCCAAACACGCGGCCCACCAATACTTTTCTCTCAACCCGCCAATATAGTATCGGGACCAAACTGTAAGGTAGCTAAATTCACATTTGTTGCATAATGCGATATAATTTTACACCATTATCATATTATCTCATAATTCCCGGTTAATGCTTCCACTAATGCATCATATTCATACAGTTGTTATTTTTTGGATTACATCGATAATGCAGCCCTTGATATTACAGCCGATATTATATTATGCAATCTATATTCTGCTACGTATTATTCCTAATACATATATCATCAGATCGCAAAATATATTTAAAGGTTCACATCATTCTCCAAAATCATTTGCTTAAGAGCTATTCTACTTTTATCGCTAGAATATTTACTGCTAGCAAAATATCATATACCTCGCTATCATTTAAACCCACTCTTTATAGATACATTTAATTCGCCCGTCGTGCGGAACAGTTCATAAAATATAATTAATATTCAATTCATAAAAAAATTAGTGCAAATTGAAAAAGAAAAACAAACCCACAGGAAAGTTATAGCTAATCTAAAAGTCTAAATGTGAAATTTATGTTTCAATTTAGAAAACATGTTTTTCCACAACACTATCAAAACAATGCAACCTTCTGTCATCTCTATAATTCCAGGTTAATGCTTCCGCTAAAACAGCATAAGTTGGCATTACATGATATTGCAGCCCATATCCTTATGCAACTTATGCTTATGCAACTTGAAATTAAACCAATTAAATTACACAGTTAAATTCAGTAGTTTACTTTGTTCCCAATAGCATTTTACCCGCCCGTCGTGCGGAACGTTATTGAGGACAATAAAGCCTTTATATTCAGTAGAGTGTAGCATTAATTAAACTGTACGCAATAAAACCACACCATCCATGCTTGGAGATAATATGATGCATTCTTAATTGTGATTGGGCTTCAGTGAAATTTAATCGGTGTATATTCCTGTGTAATCGCAAGTGCGCATAATAGCTGTCAAATTGGCAATATGTCCTTTTGACTTTACACCGCCGTAACTTCCTTCAGATACCCTTTGGAAAATTACAAATTATACC
The DNA here is from genome assembly GCA_916048095.2 of Sacculina carcini. Lineage (NCBI taxonomy): Eukaryota > Metazoa > Arthropoda > Thecostraca > Sacculinidae > Sacculina > Sacculina carcini. The sequence continues at coordinate 7,995,416 of OU696579.1, read as the reverse complement.
GTATTGTAGAAGAAAAGATTTCTAGAACGATGGTATAATTTATTTTTATGTGTAACAAATAGTTACTGAGAAATAGTAGAAAAATGAATTAATTTTAGTCGCCCGGTGTTCAAGTGTAATTTTGGATGTATTTGAGAATTTTGCCAATTTTACACGTTTTTTGTATCATTTGTGGGTATAAATTATAGCTTATCTTGTAGAACACAAAATTCTCTACACAGTAGTATATTCCTGTGTAATCGCAAGTGCGTAAATTGTGATTGGACTTCAGTGAAATTTAATCAGTGTATATTCATGTGTAATCGCAAGTACGCATAATAGCTGTCAAATTGGCAACATGACATTTTGACTTTACACCGGCGTAACTTCCTTCAGATACACTTTGGAAAATTAATAATTATACCGTACTGTAGGAAACGAAATTTCTAGCACGATGGTATAATTAATTTTAATGTATGACAAATAGTTCCTGAGAAATGGGTATAAAAATGAATAAATTGTAGTCACCCGGTGTTCAAGTGTAATTTTGGATGTATTTGAGAATTTTGCCAATTTTACACGTTTTTTGTATCATTTGTGGGTATAAATTACACCTTTTCTTGTAGAACACAAAATTCTCTACACAGTAGTATATTCCTGTGTAATCGCAAGTGCGCATAATAGCTGTCAAATTGGCAATATGTCCTTTTGACTTTACACCGCCGTCACTTCCTTCAGATACACTTTGGAAAATTAAGAATTATACCGCATTTTAAAAAATACAATTTCCAGCACGATGATATAATTTATTTTAATGTGTGACAAATAGTTCCTGAGAAATAGGTAGAAAAATGAATTAATTTAGGCGCCCGGTGATCAAGTGTAATTTTGGATGTATTTGACAATTTTGCCAATTTTACACATTTTTTGTATCATTTGTGGGTATAAATTATAACTTTTCTTGTAGAACACAAAATTATCTACACAATAGTATAATTTTTATAGCTGTACCATTGCTGGTTTATGAGGAATAGATAGGGGAATATTTACCAAAACATTCACGGTTTCCAGTGCTAATTTTGCATTTTTGACTTTGTCATTTTGACTTCACACCGCCGTAACTTTTTTTAATACACTTTGGAAAATTAAAAATTATACCGTGTTGTAGCAAACAAAATTCCCAGCATGATGGTATTATTTATTTAGTTGTGTGATAATTAGTTTTTGATACATAGAGAAAAAAGTATAGAAAATCGGACGCGTGGAGTATAAATATAATTTTGAATATAGATTGAAATTTTGTCATGTTTACATCTTTTATGTTATATTTTTGGATATGAATTATAACCTATCTTGTAGAACAGAAAATTCTCTACACAGTGGTATAATCTGTTTGGCTGTACCATTTCTGGTTTATGAGGAGTAGATGGCAGAGCATTGACCACAATTTTCGCATTTTTCAGGGTTCATTTTGTCTTTTCACCGCTATAACTTTTTTTGATTTCATTTTTGAAATTTAAAATTTAATCTAAAGTGTAGACAAGAAAATTTCCAACGTGATGGTATAAATTGTTAGCGGGTAGGCTGAGTGGTGGCCGAATAATAGCTGATAGAAAATGGACCAAGGAGGGTCGAACACACACACACACACACACACACACAGAGGATCTCTTTTATATATATAGATACACAATCATACACTCATACAAAACACGATATAACGATACACTCACACGAAACACGATGTGTGTGTGTGTGTATTTGTGTGTCTGTGTCCGTGTGTGTGTGAGTGTGTGTGTGAGTGTGTTTGTGTGTGTGTATGAGTGTATATATGTATGTGAGTGTGTGTATATGTGTGTGTGTGTGTCTACGTGTATATGCATGTGAGTGTATATTTGTATATATATGTGTGTGTATGAGTGTGTATGTGTGTGTGTATATATGTGTGTATGTTTAGGTGTGAGTGTATATATGTATGTGAGTGTGTGTATATGTGTGTGTGTGTGTCTATGTGTATATGCATGTGAGTGTCTATTTGTATATATATGTGAGTGTGCGTGTATGTGTGTATGTGTATATTGATGTGTACCTTCAGACAACATCAAGATGGACTGAGCGAGAGGTCCACACTGATGGGGGGCGACTCCACGAGGAACAGTGTCCAAATCAGGCACATACTGCACCAGCGGCTCATCAAGCGAGCCTGTCTGTCCATCTCCTCTTCCTGCTCCTGCTACTACTGGTGATGATGAAGACTGGCCAGCATCACAATGACCACAACAACATCGACCACCACCAGCTGTACATACACACACACACACACACACACACACACACACACACACACACACACACACACACACACACATACACACACACATATTAAGTTGTTTGTATCAGGTTTTTTACCCGAAGATTTCAAAAACGCTCTTACACACGTACACATTACATTACATTAAGATGTTTATATCGCGTTTTTAGCCCAAGGTATCAAAAGCGCGCTATCTCTCTCTCACACACACACACACACACACACATAAAAACTCAAGTACACAAGCATATATAGATAGATAGATACACACGTTTAAATATTGAAGGAAAGTTATATATACATAACGGACAGATGCAGATATAAACAAGAATCTATCGAACAAACACAGAAATATATCAAACATATCACAAACACACACACACACACACACACACACACACACAAATATGTTTGTTTGTGCTTGTGTTTGCGGATACTTTGTTGTTTTTGAGAGATTTTAAGACATATACAGATTCTAAGCAAATACAAAATAAAATAAATAGCTTCATATTTACACTGAAAGATGCTAGCTAGCAAAGGCACGAGAAATGACACTGACATTGCGCCTGAATACCGAGAATAAGCTGCGAATGAGCGGCGCCTGACTCTCGAATCACACCGACCACACGCTCGTGCGAGAATGACGTCACATCCACGCCGTTTATCAACACCAGCTACACACACACACACACACACACACATTACATTACATTACATTAAGACATTTATATCGCGCTTTTCACTCGAGGGTCTCAAAAGCGCTCACACACACTCAAGCACAAGAGTCATACACATACACAATCACGAACACACACACTCACCTACATACACACACACACACACACACACACACACACAAAACAGACAAGTACATATACGCACAAACACAAACATACACTCACGTTTACATACTCAGAAACACAAAAATACACACGCATACACACATTCAATAAGATAGCACAGCAGACATACAGCACGAAAGACAACACAACATAAAACACATTAAGACAACACAGCAGGCATACAACGACATACACTCGGATTGACAAATCTCAACACAATAGACACACACACACACACATATAATTGAATTTCGTCTGTACATTAACAAACAAACACACACACACACACACACACACACACACACACACACACACATAGAAAACAAACTACATAAACAACTGTATAACATAGAGATGTGCCTTTGACGTGAAGCTAAAAAGTGAAGTCATATTGGAAAATCGTCTAACTTTAAGGCTGTTAATTTTCCATATGAATTTTGTCTTTACATTAACAAACACACATATACACACACACACACAAATAGGAGACTGTAGAACACACCTGATCTCCCTCGCAGAGACGAGTCGTGGGCAGAGGAGAGAGCTGATCACAGCTGGTAGAGGACGGGGGTGCCACCTTGGACACTCTCAACGACACGTCACAATCGGCACCGCCCTTCACATTGAAGCCGTAACGTCCCTGCTGGTCGGGCTCGAGCAGAATGCTCACCAGATGGCGCTGTCGACACTGGCAAGACGAGGTGGCGCCACCGTCGCTGCCTCCAGCACAGTGAGGTGATGGTGATGAAGATGATGAAGGACAGAGGGAGCTATCGGCGGGCGATAGCGGGTCGCAAGTACCTCCACACTACACATACACACACACAGACACACACACACACACACATTACATTACATTAAGATATTTATATAGCACCCTACACCTAGAGGGTCTCTAAGGCGCTGTACACATACATACACACAAACTCAAGCAAAGGACATAAACATTCAAAATCACACACACACACACACACAAACACACATGCATACACAGATACACATTATATTAAGACATTTATATTACGCTTTTCACCCAAAGTTCTCTTAAGCACTTACACTTACAAACAAACAAAACACACACACACACACACACACACACAATTTACAAGTGTGAGTGCGAACACGATAGTTGTATTAAAATAGAAAAATGGCTATATGTTTGAGGTTTCGCTGATAACCCATCATTCCGCACGATAAAGCAATAGGAAAAATTAAAAAAATGTCTAGCGGCTAACACAAACACAATGTAACACATCCGACTATTGAAATCAAGACATAAAAAACAACACATAAAACAACTCAATACTTCCCCATTGAAATTCTGCAAAAAACTCACCAACCACGTTTAAAAAACGAGAACAAAAACGCTGAAGTATATTTAGCATGTGCAAATACTAGAGAAGCACTCACATTTGTTTGATTCACAGCCATTGGGAAATAAGAGCCGGTCGCAATTAATTCACAATACAACAAATTGCCAACGTCACATGGAGATAAAACTCAACACGACCTTCCACACAACAAGCACAAACACAATCCAGCAGAACACACACACACACACACACACACATACAGACAAGTACACACACACATACACACACAGACACACACACACACACACAGACAATGAACCGATCAAATTGCGTAAGGATTTCGTATGCCCACACCAGAACACAAACACAGACAAGCACACACAGACAAACACACACACACACACACACACTTATAGGTCAAGAGTGAGTCAGTCACGTGACAGCTTGACACACGAGGTGCAAACACGGAAAACCATCACATACACTGACACACACACACACACACACACACACACACACACACACTTATAGGTCAAGAGTGAGTCAGTCACGTGACAACTTGACACACACACACACACACACACACACACACACACGATTCAAAATAAGGTCACTGACCGATGCCGCGATGATTCAAACACAATTTGAACATAAAAAATGAATTAAAACAAATGATAAATTATGAGCAAACAAATTCATGTGAATGCCGTAAAAAATAAAATGAAACAACAAAATGAAAGGAAGAGGCAAAATAATGTAATGAATGGAAGGTGGCGTTAAAAATACAGCAACGAATAAAACGAAGAGAAAAGGGTACTAAATGAAACAAACAGGAAAGCGAATCAAACGATATATGATACCTGTATGACAATAAGTGACAGTAATAAGAAAACTACAGTGAAATACATTGTGACCGTACAGTCCTATCTCCAATGAGACCTCTAGCCCAGGGGTTCTCAACCGAGGGTATTCACAACCTCTTGAGAATATGCATGGGTGTAGATCCTGAGGGGCCTCCCGACAAATTGACTGGGGGTGTGAATATGCAATTATACAACCCGATAATTCTGCTGAGTTCAGTTCATTGGCAGTATATTGTCATCAAAATCAGCATAGCTAAAAGTAACAATACACGACAAATGTGTGTACGTGTGTATGCAATTATATGCAATATACTTTTCATTGAGATATGTGTGTTGTAATTGACTAGGCATAAAATAGTTGAGGGTCTCATGCAATTGACCAACTGAGTCAACTTTGAACACTAATACATGATGGCTGTCATCCCAACGAGCCTCGACACAAAATCTACGCGGCTGGGTTTATGGGAACACAAGACCAGGGGTAAGCGACTCGGTTTCTGGCTACTAGCATGAATTATCAAATGTTATGTTTCCTCCTAGTAATCCGTATCTAAAGTAAAAAATCCGTATTTAAAGAACAGTAAATTCAAGTGATTGAAATACTCGTGGATCTGGAAGAAATTCTGGCATATAACAGAGCATTGGTGATAATTATTGGAACAGTCAAGTAAGTCAGTCAGTCAGGTACCATCCAACTGTTAAGAACCCCTTCTCTAGCATATCTCCCATCAACTTCCATATATATTATGTATGTACGTGAGTGTGTGTGTATATGTGTCACTATGTATGTGCGTGTTTTTTTATTCTTTTAGATACATGTATATTTGTTTGATATCCAAGTAAAACAAGAGTGAAATAAAAGCTATTAAAATAGATATGTGTGTTTGCGCGTGCGTATGCGTGTGTTTGTGTGCCTGTGTGTTTTTGTGCCTGTGTATGTGTGTGTGTAAAGTAAAGTAAAGTAAATATATTTGCCACTCATCATAACATGTACACAATAAAGAAAGATAAAGCAATATATGTGGCGCATGTTCATTAAGCCGAAGCTCCTGATGGACATTTAGGGTCGATTTATAGATACATGAACAATTATACAAGCACAACACATACACGAACACTTATACACTTATACATACATACATGTTTGCATACACATCAGTGATTCATCTTCATCAATGCGATGGCTGTCAGTCGCAACAACCACCGGCCACTATTACTGCTGCTCAAGCTGTTGTTGGCCAAAGTGTTGTATATCTCTATTTTAACATAGTTCAGTGAGCCAGTGCGTGTATGAGAGTGTGTGTGCGTGTGTGTGTACTTGCGTGTGTGTATATATATGAGGTGTGTGGTGTGTGTGATATATGATGTTTTCGTGCGCTCAGTACAGGTAGTACCTGGCTGAAATCTCTGTAAGATTAGTGTCATCGCTATCTTGATGAACCGGAAGGTATTTGCTGATGGGCGCGTGTAAGTGTGTGTGTGTGCGTGTGTCTGTGTTCTGCCTGTATTGTATTGTCGTGCTTTGTAAATACGAAACATATATTTGAATATGCATGTGATTGTACATGAATGTATGTGGTGTTTAATGTTTATATCAGCGTAATTGAGACATGATGTGTGTATTGCGCTTTACAAATGACTCAATAAATGAAATGAAATGAAAAAATGTGTACTGACCGCTAGCACAAGAGAGGCATGCACAGCAGTGTTGTCTGCTGGCGTGCGCGAGACAGATGTGGCATTTATCTCGCTGTCCTCGCTGTCGTCAATATAGGGGGCACAGAGCCAAGGCGAGAAACCGGCGCCCCCCTCATCCCCACCAGTACTGTGTCCCCCAGCATAACTGTGGCCAGACTCAGTGAGACTGTGAGATGAGCCGTTGTGAACGACTGGCTGTTGTTGTTGTTGTTGTTGTTTGTTGTGAGAGAGGAGAATGGTGGCAGACAGGCGCTCGACAACACACGCATTATCACCACTACACACACACACACACACATACATGGATTACACACATGGATTGCATACATGGATTCTGACATGAACACAAAGTTGATGAGTACATTGATAAGACCAATCCTCGAATATGCAGTATGTGTGTGGAGCCCTCACCTGAAAAAAACATATTGAAAAACTAGAAAAGGTGCAAAGATCAATGACGAAATGGACGCCAGAATTAAGAAAGATTGGATATGAGGAGAGATTGGAGAGGTTGAACTTGCCTACACTCAAAAAAAGAAAAGAGAGAGGAGACATGATAATGATCTACAAGTGTCTTACAGGCAAAGAAGACATCCAAGTTGACAAATTATTTGTAATATCAACATCTAAACGAGGACAATATAAAAAGCTTCTACAAAAGAGGATTCGCAGGGACGTGGAGAAATACAGTTTTCCAAACCGTTGCATCAACCAGTGGAATAATATACCGGCAAACATAACAAACCAAAGGACAATAAAACAATTCAAAGAATGTTATGACAACTGGAAGGCGGGACCCACGAGTCTCTGACTCTGTTTCGCCTTGAACAACTCGGTGAGAAACACACATACATACACACACACAAGCACACATAATGTAGTAAAAACAAAATATATAATGCGATACAAAAGGAAAAAATTAAATAAGTAGCAAAAGTATGAGAACAGGAAGGTAGGCGAGATTATCTCTTATTATACTCAATCCTGCCAAGCTCAACTAGGTGATAACACACACACACACACACACACACACACACACACACACACACACACACACACACATACATACACCAATGACATTGAATTGAAATGACATTACAATAAATTTCGGTGGATCGTCTTGTAGACATTAAATATGTGCTGGAGTTATTTAATTTATATGCATAAAATCAGTCACAGATACAGTGCAGTGCAGTGCAGTACAGTGGTGCAACCTGCATGCACGAGCTAAAGTTCAAGTGCAACATGCAACATGAACTAGCCTCATGCAATGCTTTCCTCATAAGGACCTACCTGAAAATCACGCCGAAAATTTCACAGTGCAAAAAAAATCGAGCACACAACAGGAAGACAAACACTGCCAAAGAGACATTTTCCTCTCTTTCTCTCTCTCTCTCTGTGTGTGTGTGTGTGTGTCCTTAGTAGACAGCGCGGTAGACAACGCTAGAACAAGACAATGGAAGTGCAAACGAATCAAGCACAAGGAAAACACTACACCAGCAATTATACAGTATTCTGTGACAAACACGCTCATTTGTGTATGTGTGTGTGTATGAGCACAGATTGTAGATATACGTTGAGATATATTTATCTAATTTGACCATACGCCGTAACTAGTGGGTTTTAATGACATATTGCTGGAATGATTGTCTAAAGTGATGAACATATGTGTGTATGTGTGTGTGTACTCACTAGTTGTAGTGTACAGGAGATGAGCAAGTCTGTTAGACTGTGCTGTCTCCAAACTCACTGTTTTGTCTAATCTACGCTTATATTGCCCAATACTGCTTGATTCCACTACCTCCTTTTCTAGAATATTCCAAACGTCGATACACCTATTTGGGAAGCTATATTTTTATATCCCTGTAACCACTCTGGTCTGCCTAAGGCATTTATTGTGTCCCCTTCGATCACTCTCACTCCAAACTACCCAACCTTTTCTATCCAGTTTGTCTTTGCCAATGCTATGCTTAAAAACATTTATTAAATCACCCCTTAATCTTCTCATCGCTAATGTAGGTAACCCAACTCTCTCTAGCCTCTCCTCATAAGTTAATGCTGTCAATTTTCCTACTAACTTGGTTGCTACTCGTTGTACTTTGTCTATTCTTGCTATATGTTTTTTCTTGTACGGAGACCATATTACTACAGCGTATCCCAATGGTGGCCTAATAATACTAATCAATCTTTGTGTGTGTGTGTGTGTGTAATTTGTGCTAGCAATAATGTCCTCTCAAAATCATACTAGGGCATAAACGATATTTTAAGGTAACGGTATTAACAGCAGATAGCAAAAATATGACACATATTAATATTATGTATTCATTTTTTATTCTTTACATCCATTCTTCTTCATTGCTTATGACAATCTCTTTATCCAGTCTAGGCAATCTCCTATTTAAAACAATCTTCTTTAGAATTCCCCCTTTTTTACTGCACATGTTTTTGTCCGGTTGTTAGTGAGTGTTTGCTTACTCTCGCTGTAAAAACACCTGATTTCACACAACTCAGGCACGGCTTGAAATTCAATAACGGTACACAAGAAACACACACACACACACACACACACACACACACACACACACACACACACACACACACATCAAAGCTGATGCCACGAAATGATCAGGAAGAGACTTGTTAATCGGATTATAGTTATTGTGCTAAATCTTGTACACCGCATTCACACACTGCTGATCTTCAATGACAATGACAAATATCACCAAGAACCAAGTGACCACAGAGAAATTTGCAAGCTCTAACAACTCAGTATATGAGATTAAGACGACCTTCAACTTCGCCCAGATCCATTCACCGAACACGCCGAACATTATGATTATAACAAAATATAATTATACATATAAGCTTTAGTGTATGATAAAATGAGTAATTAATAAATTATTGTGTAATTATGCGTATAATTCCAATTCGAGTTGGATCTAAAAATAGTGTGACTTGCGGGAAATGTTGTAATGATAATTCTGTGAATTCATCAGTTGATGTGCGATTTGGCTATTTTCAATTACATAGAAACAAATCATGATGGAGGTGGCGTCAACCATATTCCACGTAGTTGCGGAATTATTCATTGTGTGTTTTCCTACTGTGGATTGCTAGAACCACTCAATAAGAAATAAAAAAACACACACACACACTCACACACACACACACGAATGAAAACAGAAAACGTACAAGCCCAAATGGATAAAAATAGCAACAGGCAAAGAGAATACGAATATATAAAATAGAATAATAAGCAATGTAATTAATATGTGACGCAATACAATTTCCATAGAAACCTCCCAATATAGTCACACACGCACACACACACGCACACACATGCGCATGTGAAAAACTAGTGTCGCATTTCCTAATATAGAAGCGTGTTATTACGAAAATTGATGAGAATTGTCAAGTACACATCGAAATGTGAGACTACATTATTACAAGCTATTACATTACATTACAAGACATTCACAGCGAGCTTAACGCCCGTGGGTTTCCAAAGCGCTCAAATCACACCCACCCACACACACCCACACACACACACACACACATACACACACTCAAGTTATGTATTTCGGATATACTTGACTGTGAATTTCTCCGACAGAGAAAAGTGACCATCATAACCAGAACTAGCGTTTTAGCTGCGTTCACACGGGAAATACACACACATGTACACACACACACACATGTATACACACACACACATATATAGAGAGAGAGATAGAGTGAATGAGACAGAGAGAGGGAGAGACATGAGACCAGATGGTCGCTACGAATGGTGATGTCACCATGGTTACCACACTATTTGAGTTCTTGCATACACACACACACAGATGACAAGAAGCAATGTAATATTGCGGCACTTGGAAACCGCCCGCGCAAATAAACAATTGGGCAACACTTCATGGAAAGCGTTCAATTTCATTAAGCCAAACTCGAAAAATACACTGCCTGTTTGATCGATAAATGCCAATCATAGATCCACCAACGAAACAAAAAATACAAAAATCAAATTGCGCATAAATTCACAACTCGCGTGACAACTCAACAACAACGTAATTTCTAATGTAGCAATTCATAATCGCCATGGCAACGGCGAGATCGCGCGAAAAACAACTACGAACAACTGCTGGAAAAACAGCAATATTCTCACTGAACAATGCCGTTTCGTATTGGCCTCTAGGAGAATTTTGGCGATATGTGGAACTATAGAGTTATTGCCGAAGTGGAACTATTGGAATTATTGCCGCTCGATACAGTTAGATCAGTTAGTTTAGATACAGTTAGTACGCTCGATACAATTAGACCCTGATCAGTCAATAGTAGACGGCTAGACGACTTTATAATGCAATACAACATATAGACAAGTGTATAATGTAATTCTGTACAACTCCACTTACCCAACCCAACCTTACCTAATCTAACAAAGAGAGAGAGAGAGAGATAGTTGAGACTGAAGAGAAACCCAAAGTACCTGGAGTGCAACAGCCTAATTTCTCATTTACTCACCAGCACCGTCAAACAATCAACAAATTACATATCCTCATCTCATTGTATATCTTTATATAAGCTTTATTTGTTATATAAATACTTTTAGCATTATTATATCTGTATCTTTATGTTATTCTACTATATATCTTACATTTATAACTAGTCTCGTTTTGAAACAGCAAACAATAGTCTGCAATTGGAAATGCGAGATATTCTGCGATATTCGGTTGATGTCAGTGTTTACTGCTGTACTGTGTGAGTCTGTACCGTGCATGACCAGTGGTGGAGGGTTTATCACGATCAGGACCGCACAACAGACTGGACAGCCATGTGAGAAGCTGTGATGGACTCATCAGCCGACAGCCGCAGCCCAGCTGCCAGCTCAGCTGATCAGCCTGTTTGGTATCAGCTGATTGGTGATGAAGATAATGCTGCCTTGACCGTCTTTCAGCCATCATACGCCTATGAAGACGATTATTGACGATAGCAACTAGCAACCACTCGATTAAAAATGGCTAATCAGGTGATAAAAACGCAAGGCTCCACAGGCAAACGTTATACCACCAGAACTTAGTCGAATTTGACAGCAAGGAGACACACACACACACACACACACACACACACACATAAACCAGGATACGGACTGCACACACACACATACACACCCCGCACGACACCACGACCACACACACAATGATTCAGTGAAAGAACATAGCACACACACACACACACATGCGGTAGCAACAGGCAATAAAGAGGTGGGGAGACAGTGCACCAGAGAGAGGGCGGGTGTGAGCGCGTGCGTGTGTGACTGAGCAGAGAGTGAGCAGTGAGGAAAAAAGTTGGCGGAAATGACACAGATTTGTGAATGATCAGCTCTGTTAGCTCTACGGCGAATGCAGCCAGTGGAACCAAGCTCACACACACACTGACACACACACTGACACACACACACTGACACACACACACACACTGTCACACACACACTGACACACATGCATGCATATATAAATATCTATTCACACACACCGGATGTATACATAATTGTGTGTGCACATCCAAGAGTACCGGCAAATGTGTGTGTGTGTGTGTGTGTGTGTGTGTTGTGTGTGTGTTGTGTGTGTATTTGTCTAACTGTACAGTGAAAAGTCAACGACTCATCGGGTCGTACATTCTTAAGCGCCTATCCGCCTGGATTTGTTGTCTCTCAAAAGCAAACTATGAGTGTTCTTGCAATATGAAGAAATATTCCCCAACACACACACACACACAAACACACACACATGGCCGCTTAATCCGCTGTTTTCGTGTCAGTGTTACTGTGTCATTATTGATGAACTCAATTAGCAAAGTGAAAGGGGAAGGCAGCAATCTTGCATGCATCTTAATCATCAACAGAACGAGAAAGAGAGAAAGAAGATGATAACACACTGTGGAGATGAATTAAGGTGAATTGGTGGAATCATAATAGCTCACAAACACAGGCCAATCTGCAGCAATGAATGACGGAAGATAGCCAACCAATGAAACATACTGTCATCGCCAAGTCAGTTGATGACGAATAATTATTCAACGACATATGTTCGTGAATAATTATAATTATTCTACGACAAGATTACGCCAGGGTAGAAGGATTTGGGTGCGTAGTTCTAAGCTCGGCGCAGGAGAATTTCTTCGGGCGAATTCTATAATCCAACAGTCCCTGTCGACCCAGCAGTAAATGATGGTACCAGATATCAGTCATGTGTTGTGTCATGCATTCTGGGGAGGTGGCCCTCTCTAATACGGCTTTCGTCCGGACAAATACAGGCCATTCTAATAAGGATATGTTTGATTCACAGCTTCAGATGTGGAAGCCTACAAAACGCATGAATCGAAGACAGAGATAATCATTAATACGACGCTAATAATTGTTTATCGGTCAATTGAGGTGTTGTTTGTTTCGCTCCGGCGTTGATACTATTGCTTAAGTTTTCATTTGTTGCTTGTAATTCAGCATTTTTGTAGTCCTCAGCGAATTATGCAAACAACGAATGACCACAAAGAAACACGCACGAAATTAATGTCTGCTCTGCGCCATGAATGTCAACTTCTCAATCACTTCAGACACACTTCAAAAGTTAAATCGAGCACACTCCAAACGATGCATTTGAACGCTAGCGGATTACACTGAGAGTGATAGAGTTTGAGTAAATGTTGCAAACGGCAATCAGCTGATTTGCCAGGCCAAAATTGTCTGTCAAATGTTGACATGAAAGTTGATAAGCCAAAAATATAACAGTAACATACACACACACACACGTACACGTACAGGGTACATTGCAGCTATACTCTGATACCACATCGATTTATCATCAGATATATGAATCAGCAGAGGCTGAATTGTCATTCGACATGCGACCAAACAATCAATAATTCCCCGAAATAATAACTAATCGACCACCACAAGTCTGTACATAGCTGTCTTCAAGAGGCCGGGAGTACAAACACTCACACACTCTCTCTTTTGGTGCAAGGAACAGTGCATCTTTGTGAGTACTTGTCACAAATACAGTCGCTTTGAAATTATTGCTGATCTAAATGGATCAATAATGGTGCGTGTCTCTATCGTGCAAGACGTCTGACACGAAAGTTCACCTTTGTGAAATATTTGATTTTAATATTTATTATTTAAAAAAATATAAAACGGCATGCAAGTTTTATTATATTGTATTATATTATGTTTTTAATCATTATTACTACTCGTATTAATTAGAGGCAAATTCAATGACAATATTATTACATATAATATTAATTATCTATGATTCACGTCAAGGTATCAAGGTATTCGAATAAGGTAAGGCATCAAGGTATTCGAATTGGTATGAATGCTATTATAAGTGTTTGCGTCAAAGTGAGTGTGTATGCGAATGCAAGAGCTTTTGTGTGTGTGAGGATATGTATTGTAAATATCCACATTCAAATTGTATATGTGCGCAGGATTGTGCGTGAGCTACATTTTCTAATCATCCATATAGGAATTTATCTGTGTAAGAGAGTGATTATTGATGGTTACGTGAGTGAAGGAGTGTGTGCGTGTATGTGTGTGCAATTGTGTGTGTGCGCTCAAGTCTGCTGGTGTGAAAGTATGCGTGGGTATTGCTATTTTTGTATGAGCACAATCATTAGTATAATGCATGCCACTAACTCGTCGCACTGGGCCATATATCCAATTAAGTATGATATTTTTGTATTTCATTTGAATTTCAACATCTCGACATCAAAGAGAGGCAACTGGTCAGATTGTTTACTAAACCAATGTCTCATAATCAATGATTGATATAAGTTCTGGACATCTGAACAACAATGGAATGACTCTAGGTAATTTAGACAATCAGAATTCTGAAACTTACACTGTAGATGAGTTTGTGAAAAACTTCGATGATAATCAGACACTATCGATGTTGCACGTTAACGCACGCAGTCTGTGCAAACATATTCATGAATTGGTTGAATTTTTGGATAGTTTACATCACAATTGGGACATTATTGCTGTTACTGAAACGTGGTCTAATCAACAGTCAATGGATTATTGTCGCATTGAAGGCTATACTGTACATCAACAACTTCGAACGCATATGAGAGGTGGAGGAGTGGCAATATTTGTTAAGGACAGTCTGGACGTTCAGGAAATATCAGCGTTTACGTTTGAAGTAGCACATGTTATGGAAATAATAACGGTTGAGGTCACGGTGAAATCCGGGCATAAGCCAGTGCGTGTTTCCTGTGTGTATAGGCAGCCTGGCACACCTGTTAGCAACTATATTGAAACAATTACTGGCATAACTGACGTGATGCACAAACAGGAGTGGTTTATGCTTGGCGATTTCAACGTGAACTTATTCAACGCCGATACTCATCAGTCGACGCAGATTTTTATTAACACAATGATGGACTTGGGGTTTTATCCGCTGATAAGGAAGGCTACTAGGGAAACCAGGCAAAGCAGTACGCTGATTGATAACATATATACCACCGACGTGGCTAGCAATATCACTAGTGGCATTATACAGGACGATTTCTCGGATCATTACCCAATATTTGCTATTGTCAACAACATAATCACGGAAAAGGAGCCGGTGTGTTATACAAGAAGAAAATATACTGACAAGCGAGTACAAAGGCTCAACCGGGATCTTAACTCCATCAACTGGGACACAATATTATCTGATAATGTCAATCACTCTTATGAACGGTTTGTAGACCTATATATCCGGGCTGTTAACAAGCACTTACCGATGTATACTACCAAAACTGATAACAAAACCAAAAGGCGGCCATGGATAACAAGGGGAATTAAGATCTCCAGTGACAACAAACGAGTGCTTTACCGAAAGTTTATGACCACAAAAAAGAAAGAAGACGAGAAAAGTTACAAACACTACAGAAACAAACTCACACAAATAATAAATACGAGCAAGAAACTTTACTATGCGAGGCACTTCTCTGATAGAAATGTCACAATCAGACAAAAATGGCAAACCATAAAAACAACGTTGAATATAGAAACAAAAAAGAGAGAGCCGATATGTCAGCTACGCACAGAAAATGGCACAATTACGGACTCTCAGAGCATAGCAAGTCATTTCAACGAGTATTTTGTGAAAATTGGACCAGTTCTTGCCTCAGCAATTAAGACCAGCCCGACTAGCATAGATGACTGTCAGCATGTAAACATGGTTCCATCAACTATGTTCCTCTATCCCGTTCCAGAGATGGAAGTAAAGAAAACAATTAAGTCTGCTAAAGGGACATGTTCAACAGATCATCTAAATCTCAACATGAAGATAGTTAAAGACACCGCCAATCATATAGCCGCTCCACTATCATACATCTTCAATTTATCTTTTTCTACGGGAACGTTTCCAAATCTTATGAAAATTGCAAAAATAGTACCCATACACAAGTCTGGAGATAACAAGGAAAGCGGAAATTATCGGCCAATTTCTTTACTAGATCAATTTTCAAAAATTTTAGAAAAATTATTTCATCGAAGATTGATAAGTTTTATAAAAAAGCATGAAATTATACATGAAAATCAATATGGATTCCAAAGAGGCAAGAACACATCACAAGCCGTGCTTGATATGATCAACTACATAACTGAGTCTTTTGAGCAGCGTCAAATAACTGTTGGATTATTCCTGGATCTGAAAAAGGCCTTTGACACTGTCGATCACAAAATATTGTTAAAAAAACTAAACTTATACGGCATGAGAGGCAAAACCCTACAATGGATCACAAGTTATTTAACACAGAGAACGCAATACACTGAAGTAAGTGGTTCAAAGTCTGAACAATTACCCATAGAATGCGGGGTTCCACAAGGTTCTACACTGGGACCGACACTATTCATACTCTACATCAACGATCTATTCAACATAATGAGACACACAAAAACAATAGCATTTGCGGATGACACCAACATATTCTACAAAGGCAAACACACGTATAAACTCTATGAACAAATAAACTCAGGCATAAAAATATTACAAGACTGGTTCACGAGTAACAAATTATCGCTCAATGTAAAAAAGTCTAATTACATTGTTTTCAGTAACAGTAATGACACCTCAAACAGCTGTATAAGCATAGGGGCAGACAAACTTGATAGGAAACAATCTACTAAATTTCTGGGAGTAATTATTGATAGCAAATTACATTGGAAAGAGCAAATATCCAATGTAACTGCCAAACTAAACAGAGTGAACTTCCTTCTCAGCAAAGTAAAAGAAATATTCGACACTAAAACAAAAACCACCCTTTATTATTAATTTTTTCAATCATATTTACAATACTGTTGTGAAGCATGGGGAAATACTTATTACACTAACTTGCAAACCATAAGAATTGCACAAAAAAGAGCTATCAGAATCATAGACAATCTGAAAGCAAGGGAGCATACATCACCTTCATTCAAAAATGAAAATATTCTAAAATTTGATGATGTAGTAAAACTCAATAATTTAACTAAAATGTATGCAGCATATCATAAGAAATTACCATCTAACATTCAAGCATACTTCATAATCAATACAAGGCATACAGACAAATTCCTCTTTCCCCACACACGAACCAAACTAAGAAGCTTATCATTTTTTTATGTAGGTATATCGCAGTGGAATGAATTGGAAAAAAACCAGAAACAAACTCCAACGTTGTCCAGCTACAAGAAAAACTTGAAAAAACAATACATTCAATCTTACTCTGAAGAATCTGACCAATGAAAATATAGGATATGGTCGAGTGCGATAAATCGTGATTGTGCTGTGTGTGTGGGTGTGTGTGTATTTGGTGTGTATGAGTGTGGGAGTGTGATTGTGTGCATGATATATTTATCAGTGTTTAGATGAGTGAATTAGTGCGCGTGAATATGTTTATATGTGAGCGTGTATGTATTGCATCGTATTAACAATTTGATTTAACCCAGGCAACACAAGCTATTTAGCTTCAATTGCCTTTCCAGTTTTGGTTTAATTACATATTTTGGTTCTGTTGACATGAAGGCTGGAAAAAATACATGAATGAATGAATGAATGAACGTAAGCCTGACCTACGAAGGCAAGCAGCTTTCCAAGATTTGACCCACACACACACACAGTGACTCATGAGTCATAAACTAGCTGTGACTCGCGAGTTATATACTAGCTAGCTATGACTCGTGAGTCATACACTAGCTACGACTCGTGAGTCATATACTAGCTATGATTCATGGGTCATATACTAGATATGACTCGTGAGTCATACACTAGCTATGACTTGTGGGTCATATATTAGATATGACTCATGAGTCATATACTAACTTTAACTCATGAGTAATAGCTAGTGTATGACTCACGAGTCATATACTAGCTGTGACTCATGAGTAATATACTAGATGTTACGCATGAGTCATATACTAGCTGTAATTCATGAGTCATATACTAGATGTTACGCATGAGTCATATTAGATGTAACTCATGGGTCATATACTAGGTGTGACTCATGAGTCATATACTAGATATGACTGAGCGAGTACTCACCGTATCTTGCTGGAGTCACCCCAGGCAGGACGAGGCCGGAGATCGGTGGCATCGATGACTCGTCGCTGCTGCTGGTGACAACTGGACCCCGCTATCAATGACGTCACGTCACCCGACACCCCACCACCCCCTCCTACCCCCGTCACTGCCACACATCGCTCACTAACACACACACACACACACACACACATATGAATCTCAGAATAAACCTGCTCATCCGTGGTGTACCTGCACGATATTGGCCAATCAATGGTGAAGTATATGGTAATAAAACTCCAGTATAACCAGACACAACATCAGCAACAATATTAGAAAATACAGTTATATACAAAAATAACCAACAATAAAACAGTTGCCAAAAGAAATTGGCACCGTAGCAGTTTGAGTTTCGGTTGTTGGCTCGTGACATTAATGGCGCACGTACCTGTCAACGCGACGCGGTGTGGCCGTGGCTCTGAAACTGCGCCACATTCGTCGCGGCCATCTGACAACACTGGCACCGCCGCTGCGAATCCGGCGCAGCGAGCAGGACCGGCGCAGCAGCAGCGACGACGAAGACTGATCCGGATCCGGCCGGCCGGAATGTTGACTGTTATTGGCCGTCACACGGAAGAAGCGGTGATGTTCAACAATGGAGCGCCAGGCGTTCTTGCACGCGCGACAAGAACTCAGACGAAATGCCAGCACTTTCACTGTCGGAGGCTCACTCTGTCACACATACACAAACACACACACACACACACACATAAGCATATACACACACACACACACACACACACACACATTGTTTACCATCTTCAGAACAACGAAGGCTAAGGGGCGATTTGATTAATATTTTTAGACATATAATAGGTATGCAAAAGTTAGATAGGGATAATTGTATAGTTTGGGATAATTCAGGCAAGAGGGGTCATGGAAACAAACTGAAAAAGACTAGATGTTTGAGAGATGTTGAGAAGTATAGTTTCCCATATACAGGTGTGTTGATGTCTGGAATCAGTTAGAGGAGGATATTGTAGGAGCTAATAGCGTGAGAGCATTTAAAGAAAGACTGGATAGTGTGAAATACTGGGAATTTCAGGGAAGATAGGTTACTAGAGGGTGGGTTGGAGACAGGACAGTACGAGCACAGCTCATCTCCTGTGCTAAACAAATAGCTGAGTACAAATAGGTGAGTACAAATAGGTGAGTACATACAACATAGCAGTAGCCGCATATATAGTAGCCAGAAAATACTGTCATTCAATAAAGTTCGAATATATTTTTCAATGCTACTCATTCACAGATCGCAGCGGCCAGAATCATTGCTTGCAATATTAGTGCATGATTCAGCAACACGTGCCTGCAACATCAACTTATCTGTTCGGAAATATGGAACTGAGCTATATAAATATAACATTATTTATAATGGACCGATAACCTTTAATAGCTTGCCATATTGAAATAAAAAAACTGCTTTTGAAGGGGAAATATAAAATATTTAAATACAAATTATGATCACACCTTATTAAATCACAATAACACCAAATGATTGATGTGCTAGTGTGTAATATCGCTTGATTGCTTATATATAACAATGTGTGTGTGTGTGTGTGTGTGTGTGTGTGTGTGTGTGTGTGTGTGTAATTGTCTGTTTATGAATTTTATGTCGTTTGAAACTGTTGCGCTTGTTGAGTGCAATATGTGAGATATTGTGATGTTAAATTGTTATTGTGTCAATATTTAAAATACCGTTGTTATGAATTAATCTGATGTGTTCGTCCAGGAATAAATGTGTTGGCTCGACCGACTATTACTACATTTTTTTCATTATTGTGTGTTTCATGTTGAATTCAATGTTGTACAGTGGCAAAATACACTTGTTACTTCTTACACACACACAAGCACACACACACACACATACTGACTCAAAAACTAGCAGATATAATAGTTTTGGCTACAAAAAATGCAGGATGAAAAAAGGGCGGTCATAAATATAGTTTGCCAAATAGAGCTGAATAGAAAGCTTGATAATAAATAACCCAGGGGCATTGTGCATTAATAAACAACCCAATTGTTCAAGAAGAAATACGTCATGATTGGACAAGGCGGCAGTCACGAGCCTGTCTGACTCATTACTGTGCCGATACTACTAGTAATAACAACTAGTAAGTAACAACACACATACACACACACAAATAAATACACACTAACATAGAATATTCTTCAGAAGTCATGACACAAGATAAAAATAATAGCCTGGAGAGAGGAGAGGAGAATAAGGCAGAGTAGAGACGTGGAGCCTCAGGGACCTCGGAGCGTCGGAATTGTAGCAGAAGTTGTTTGTGTTTGTAGACGATCTTGACAATAATTGACCAACAGAAAGTATCGATGATACAGTGCTGACGCGCCACCACTACGCCGTCACTACACACGCCCACCACTATCTCGACACCATGACAGTCCTACACACACACACACACACACACACACAAACATACAGATACAAACATATAGTCGAAAATACAGTTCACCGCTGAAAGATGCATCAACCAGTAGAATAAACTACCAGAGAAAATTATCAACCAGAAGAGAATGCATCTATTCAAGAATTACATTACGGTAAATAGAAGACAGGATACACACACGAGTGTTTAACTCATTAACCTGTGAAGAACAACTAGGTGAGAACAAAGACAGACAGCTAGACAGACAAACATACATACATACAGCTGGAAAGACAAACAGATAAACAGATACAGACAGACATACAGACATATACAGACAGACAGACAGACAGATACAGACAGATACACACAGATACATGCATATAGACAGATACAGACAGATACAGACATATACAGACATACAGACATATACAGACAGACAGACAGATACAGACATACAGACAGACAAACAGACACAGAAAGACAGACAGACAGATAGATACAGACAGACAAACAGACACAGAAAGACCGACAGACAGATAAACAGACATACAGACAGATACAGACAGATACAGACAGATAGACAGACAGAAAGACAGACAGACAGATAGACCGACATACAGACAGACGGACACAGACACAGACAAACATACATATAGACAGACCGACAGATAAACAGACATACAGACAAACAAGCAGACAGAATGGCGCACCATGGCCGGATGTTGATCAACACCAAACATTTGTAGTCTGCGAGCGTGTTCTAGATAGGCGGTAACAGCATCTTCCTGGGACATACCCCTGCCACACACACACATACACACACACACACACACACACACACACATACACACACACACACATACACACACACACACACACACATACACACACACACACATACACACATACATACACATTTGATGCAAACAAAGAATGTTAAAGAGCAGCGTGATCTCGCTGGATTTATTAAACAAGCATTCAAGTTATATTCGTGATTTGTTGCATTATGATACGGAATTTGCATATTTGGATTCATATATAATGTCATATTGATATTATATTCTTCATTCTCTTATTCAGTCTGAACACGATAAACATTTCCTTCTTGCTTTCTTATTTCACATACTTGAACTCGTAGACACGCCCAGATAAACACTGTAAGAAAATGCTGTAAGAACTGAGTTCAATCAAGAAAGCATGGCAGGGTCAATAAGAGTTTAATGATGGCAAGTTTTGGCGCCAAATCTGGCAGCTTTGACTCACTGGTGCGTTGCGTGTAGTTCGACAATTTTGGCGCGCATCTCGTCAGTCATGTTTGTCGGCAAGAAACGAACCCGACTAAGATAGTCACTGTCGTGTGAGTCACCAACACCGGTGTAGTCACCACAATCAACTGAGTTCAAACACAAAAACAAACACACAAATACACACACACAAATACACAAACAAACACACACACACACAAATACAAACACGAGCACAAACACACACAAATACAAACACACACAAACACACAAATACAAACACACACACACACACACACACACACACACAAATACATTATAATAAACGGAGAATTATACGTAATGCGGAATTTCATTTTTCTTATTATGCATTATAAGTATACACGAATTATTTTTATATTATTATGTATTATATGTAATGCAAAATATGTTTTATAAATATGAAACAGAGATGTCGTGCAACGAATAACGAACATTACGTCATATATCGTATTTACCCGTGAATTTTAGGCAATACATTCTAGCGAATTATTTTTGGTAAATAAAAACTTTATTAATAAAAAAATGCAGTAAATTCCTCATCACACTCCTGCCAAAAATATAAACTTGATTCAATCCTTCAGTCTAAATATATTTGCTGATTTTTTTTTAATTAGCTCAACTCATAAATTAAATATTTCATCACAGATATCATTACACACTGGTATAATTAAACACTCACATCCATGTATAAGACACCTGCTATCTTTAAAAGTGAAAATTTATACCAGAAAATGGGTTTTTCACACGCGCAAATCAATAAGCAGTGGGTTTTACACGTACTTTGCGCCGCATAGCTGGCCAGAACGTTTGTGGCGGTAGATGGAGCCACCAACCAGCCGCGCTGCAAGTCCACGCGCACCTGAGTTGCCAATTGTCGACGCCACCACTGGCAACCCTGCTGATAGGTGAGCAGCGCGCAGAATTTCACGCGCAGTATCAGCGTGCGCAAGTGCGTCGACGTAAATGGCGCACGAGACAATTGACTGCGCAAACACTTGCGCATATCCAACCAACGCTGCCACAAAACACACATACACCAATGTATACTAATAAGTAAGAATGTGTATATGTATGTGTGTGTACAGATGTATAATTTGCATGTTTGTATATAATTTGCATATAATTTGCATGTGGACAATATTGGACTATTTGTACATATGTATAATTTGCATGTTTGTATATGTGGACAATATTGGACTATTAGTACAGATGTATAATTTGCATGTTTGTATATGTGGACAATATTGGACTATTAGTACAGATGTATAATTTGCATGTTTGTATATGTGGACAATATTGGACTATTTGTACAGATGTATAATTTGCATGTTTGTATATGTGGACAATATTGGACTATTTGTACAGATGTATAATTTGCATTTTGTATATGTGGACAATATTGGACTATTTGTACAGATGTATAATTTGCATGTTTGTATATGTGGACAATATTGGACTATTAGTACAGATGTATAATTTGCATGTGTGTATATGTGGACAATATTGGACTATTAGTACAGATGTATAATTTGCATGTGTGTATATGTGGACAATATTGGACTATTTGTACAGATGTATAATTTGCATGTTTGTATATGTGGACTATATTGGACTATTTGTACAGATGTATAATTTGCATGTGTGTATATGTGGACAATATTGGACTATTTGTACAGATGTATAATTTGCATGTTTGTATATATGGACTATATTGGACTATTAGTACAGATGTATAATTTGCATGTGTGTATATGTGGACTATATTGGACTATTTGTACAGATGTATAATTTGCATGTGTGTATATGTGGACAATATTGGACTATTTGTACAGATGTATAATTTGCATGCTTGTATATGTGGACAATATTGGACTATTTGTACAGATGTATAATTTGCATTTTGTATATGTGGACAATATTGGACTATTTGTACAGATGTATAATTTGCATGCTTGTATATGTGGACAATATTGGACTATTTGTGCTATTATTTTGCCTGCTACAATTGTAAGCATTGTGAAGGAATATGAAGGAATTGTCGGTTGAGTGGAAGTGCGTCATGATTGTCGAGATGTGGCGAATTGGGGCTGCTGGAAAATTCAGTTGTGTTCGTTGTGCTCCTGGTATTTTATTGACATTATTGAACGTCGAATACACACTAATATGCCATCTCTTTTATCGCTCCCTTTTCCTATTTTTCTATGTATTAAAATTGCAATGAAAAGCGCATATTGAACGATTGCAATGAAAGATTGCAAGCATTGATTGATTGATAATCACACACACACACACGCTCTCATGTATACACACACAAGCTGGAAATTTCCGCATCAACATAGCTCAGTGGTTCCCAACCTTTTTTTGGCAGCGAGCCATATTTGAGCTCAAATCAAGCATCGCGACCCAAACACATAAATATTGTCTTAGAAAATTATCTCCTACAAGTGTTGCAACCAGGTATTTTGAAATGAGATATGTCCTAATCATGAAACACCACAGACAAGCCGATGTGTATTTTCGCTTATTAGTTGATGGCAACACGAAAATCGTGTTTTTTCTCATCCTAAATGACAAAACTTGCAAGAAATTCCGGAGTTATTGGATAAGGGCAGGTGTAGGCAACCCAAAATGTTGCCATACAGCCATATTGGACCAAACAACAAATGCAAGCACAAAATTAAAAGTTCTATCAAAAGTCTTATAATGAAGGCAACATATGTTATATGTATCTATATTAACCTACTATCAAAATAACTAAGTTAACTACAAAAACACAATGAGCTAAACAATATATTTCCCTCCCCCCCCATCTTTTTCCATTTTCCAACATGTGTTCTAAAAACTCCAGCGAGTCACTGATGGGCAGGGCTAAACAGCCGCGGGTTAGAGAAGTACTAGTACACAAGTACAAGCACAAGTACACAATACTCACGTGCACCAGTACACCGTGCTCGAGAAGGCCGTATTGCAGGCCGAAATAGCACTTGTCGCTGGTGTGAGCCAGTGTTGAGAACACCCGGTCCAATAACTGCTGCGCCTTGCATTTCTTCTGCCAGCCAAACATCAACAACAACTTTAGTGCTGATTTTTGTTGTTTATTTACCTATTTATTAATATTTATCATTGAATGTTGTTATTTATTGGGGAGTGTGGGCGGAGTGACATTATGTAGTGTTATCAGATGTATTGTTTATTATTTATTTATTTAATATTCAGTTATCGACCTCTATTTCTCTGTATAATTATTTACTTTTGGAACTCTCACTCTCTCTATTTTTGGGCGCTTCTGACAAACATGGAGCCACCGCACAGGATGGTAATAGTGCACTTGCACTCTTCCTCCATGCTACTGGATTTGCTTGTAATTAATAATATCAGCAATAACGAGAGAGAGAGAGAGAGAGAGAGAGAAAGAGATTACCGGAACGGCAAACACTCGCTGAGTGCAGTCGGGAAGAACCAGGGTGTATTTGTCCAACGCGCGCTTGTCCAGTGCCTTGGAGGAGGCTGTTTCCTGAGCCGCCGCCAGCACACTGGATTCTGACGTCATGCCATTGCCGCTGGCCGCACGGGTGGTGGCGTCCAGTGGTGGCGTGGCTTGAACAGAGCACGAGCAGGACGAAGCGGCGACCGCCAGCAGCTCATAACGCCGCACGTTGTAGCTGCCACTGGCACTGTTGAAAGCGTGCCACCCCACCACGTCCAACATACAGCCAACTGACACACACACACATACACATACATTGGCACGGTATGGTTGATATTTGATGCAAGTGACATTGGATATTGAGGTAAATTGAAATACACACATACACAAACATACACGTTTAGGCAATGTGTCAATTATTTCAATGCCAATATCTGGAGGTAGGCCTTGGTGATCACCCTAGAACTCAGCGGAACAATTTTTATAACTCCAGGACATTATTAAAAATATTACTCTAAGCTGGCTGACAACAGACTTGAGAAAAATAAAAAATTAAAGTTCGATATATACATGCTTGAAAACATACAAATCGCGAGACAAATCATGAACTCTTAGAAACAAAAAAAGGCAAAAATGCACGAACAGACCTCAAACTAGCAGACTAGAACAGTACAGAATAGTGGGCGTATGCCTGGCTTGTTACAAAAATGCAAGACATTAACAGCATGCAGAATCAAGCGAGTGTCACTAAAAATTCACGAGATTAAGCTTAAAGTACTAGTCACCCACCGTAGAAATATTGGCTTTCAAACGCAGTGAAATTGCACCTACAAGCTTCATGCAACTAACTTGGCATCATTATCAACTTACAGAGATTGGACAAAAACGACTTATCGTGCGGGTGAATCGGTGAAAGTGTTCTGATTCATATGGTGTTAGTATGGTAAGCACGGGTTAAATTTAATTTTCTTTGACAATTTAAACGTTGTGGTTCATATTAATTTGTAGATAATATGATCAAAGGACATATAAGTGTGTTTCATGGGCGAAATCATAGTGATTTCGGTGATTCCTTGGTTTCGTATTCATACGTCACAGATCTCTTTCAGCTTAATACGTTTTATGTTATTGTTTGTAGTGGCATATTGATTTAATACCATTTTTTCTGTGGTGTGATTGTGTGCAGTGAGAGAGATTGTGTCTGAGTGCGTGAACGTGTTAGTGTGTCCGTGTGACCGTGTATAGTTGAATTGCGTATTGCGTGCGAGAGTGTGTGAGCGAGTGTGTATAGCTGTGTCGGTGTGTGCTTGTGTTGGTCAAGCGTTGATGCCCCGCGGCGGCGAGCGAATGACCGGCTCGCCGCTGATTGGTTGTTTCGGTGAATGTGGGGCGTGTGTGTGTGCGTATGTGTGCTCCCGTATGCCACGGTGTGAGCGTGAAATCGTATTCGAGGTGTTGTCGGGAATGGTGTGACGTCTTGTGGGCACGCGTGGGGCAGCGATGCCCACGCGCGCCTGTCTGAATATATCTTAGATTTTTGTTTTCGTCTACAGTTTCAGAAGGGTACTGCAATAATTCGCTTAATGTGTGTGTTGCGGTAAAAACGGAGACAAACAAACCCAGTCTGTTAAACATTAAGATGAATTGATGTTAGTTCCTGCTAAGACAGCGGCACTGTACTTGTGCATTCTGCTCGTCGTTCTGTAGCTGACGTTTTTATGCGTTCATTTATTGATGTTGTTTGTGCAGAGCAACACGGACGTGGCAGACAGTTGGGAGGACGCACTGGAGTCTGAGGTTTGTGTGTTATTATTATTATTATTATTATTATTATTATTAATTACAGGCAAATCCAGTAGCATGGGAAGTGCAAGCACTATTACCACCCTAAGGTGGCCCCATGTACCGGAAGCGCTCAAAAGATTCAGAGAGAAAGAGAGTTGGAAAAGAAAAAAGTCTAGAAAGAGAGTTGGAAAGAAAAAAAAATAAATATCAATAAATAATAAACCATCATCCGATAACACTCCATAATGTCACTCCGCCCACGTTCCTCAATAAATAATAACAATCAACAATAAATATGTGATTCAGTAAATAACAACCATCAATAAATATGAATAAATATTAATAAATTAGTAATAAATAACAATCAAGAACAATACATATGATTCAATAAGAAACATCCAACAATAAATATAAATATGATTCAATAAGTAACAACACAAATAAATATGATTCAATAAACAACACCAATAAATATGATTCAATAAACAACAACAGCCAACACTGAGTAAAAGTATAATTTAATAAATAACAACAACCAATGATAAATAGTAATAAATAGAGAGTAAAATAAGAATAAATATAAATAAATAGAAAATAAATAACAAGTGTTAACTTGCTTTTATCGTCTCCATCTATTGTTGTGACCCGTAATCTTTTTTCTCTGAATATCCACGTTTTAATGAGTCAACTATTCATCTTCCGCAACAGCGCTAATAAATCTAGTAAAGTCAGCTGTTCCATTAAATTGAAAATGACTGGAAGTCACTAGAAATGAAATTTAACCAAATTTATTTATTTATTTGTTTAATTAAACAAATTTATTCAAATAGATGAGACTAAAAACAACGGACTAATAAAAACACGGTTGTCTTTCCACCTGGTTTGTCTCCGTTAGTGGACAATTTGCCATAGATCTCGGATCACTAATCTATTGGTGTGCGTATAGAATTTGGACTCGTTTGTCAGTCACAATACTGCATTTCATTCAGTGGCAGCGTTTGATGTGTTTCTCCATTGAACATCATTCATTGTCAGGTCTTATTGTTCTGTTTTGAGAGATTGTGTTTGCTCTTTATTTGCTATATTTGGACGTTGTTATCTCGGGCAGAGCCGTAGCGAGGTCTTACCCCCCCCCCCCCGAAGGCAATACTGGGGAACCCTATTATAAGTGAACGACCATTATAGTAGAGGTCCGACTTTGAGAAAATGCAGTTACAAGCAGTCCGTCGGTCTCCATTAAGCCGGGGACGTATGTTATGCGCTACTTCATGATAAATTTTAATATCATGCGTGAGGCAACGGGACCCTCAACACTCGGGCTTCTTCGGCCGGGGGTTCGGGAGGCGGCTGCTACGACTCTGACCTCGCACGTGACATGTCACTTGCTCTCCCACACTATTGACACCATTCCCAACTCACAGAAAGGTGTAGGCTTATTCTACTGGTGCATATGTGTGATCACATGCAGTTTTGTTCAGTCTGACCTCAGTTTGGCGTTCTAACACGACATACGCGGGGATGGTTCTCCGATAAACCTGGATTATTAGTTTCAATTGGTGGCTGCGTGTTCGTGTTTACTGTGTGTGTACTGTTTGCTCGTGAACCCAAATCTATATTCTTGAAGTAATTGAAGAAGCCGGTTGATGTTAACAAGAAGAGTACAGGACTGTGTATGAGTATAGGCAAGCTGGTGCTGCATCGTTCATTCTTTATTTATGCTGTTGTTTTTTGGATCTTCGAATTAGACATATTTGCGGACTGGCGACCTCTTTCATTGAGGATTCAACATGTTTCCTGTGATTGTCAGGGGCTGATGTCTTCCTGATCGTTGGATCTTCAATCACTTGATTGTTAGATCACCATTATCTTCCTGTGATTGCAGGTCCTCCTGTAATTGCCGAACAACCTTCTCTCCCTGTGTGTTTGTGTTTGTGTTTGTGTCCTTTCTGCCCGAAGTAGTTGAAGTGAGAGCACCGGAGTCATGTCGAAGCGCAAAGGTCTCAGTCAAGACGAGAAGCGACAGCGCATGCTCGAACTGTTTCACGAGAGTGGCGATTTTTATCAGTTGAAGGAGCTGGAGCGCCTGGCTCCCAAACAGAAGGGCGTGGTTTCGCAGTCGGTCAAGGAGGTGGTGCAGAGTCTGGTCGACGATGCTATGGTCGACACGGACAAGATCGGCACGTGCGTCTACTTTTGGTCGTTTGCCAGCAAGGCGGGCGCCACTCGTCAACGTCAGATCAACGAGCTGGAAACACGTCTGCAAGAGACGCAAGAAAAACTGCGTCAGCGAGAGCAGCAGCTTCAAGAGCTGCGACAACAGAGACCCGGCGGTGAGAAGCGGGACCAAGTGCTTGCCACGCTTACAGAACGACAAGCCGAGCTTCGCGGACTCGAGCAGCAACTGGACAAGTGGAGCGACAGGGATCCTGAGCGCGTCAAAGAACTGGCGGCTGAGGAGAAGACGGCTCGGACAGCCGTCGATCGTTGGACCGATAATGTGTTCAACTTGAAGTCGTGGTGCCACACCAAGTTCTCCATTGATTCATCTACAATCGACAAACATTTCGGCATTCCAGAAGATTTCGATTACCTCAATTGAACTCGTCCCAAAATTGCGTTGTATTTTACGTGCGCTGTTAGTGTTTATTCATGTGTTCTTGCTTATTACTGATATCTTGATGTTTTCTTCTTTGTTGGCGTGTTCTAGTGTGTTTTGTCTGCTTCGCTTTCGATTCACTGTTGATGTTCCAATAAACACGGTTCCGCTCCAGTTTGTGTTTAATCGTTACGTTCAAAGATAATCGTGTTAACAAGAGGGATAAGTGTGTTGGCGCAGAATGAAGGTGCTTTACGACAAGCCACTCTCTTGTGTCTGCTAGTTTTTCACTACGACACCATAATATTCTCCACTGGCGCTTATTAACCAAGGAGTAAACATTAGATGACCACTTGAAAATTACTAGGGTTTGACTCAGAATCGCATGTACTAGTCTACCTACTTACCTTTCCCTACGTTTGTGTGTTTGTGCGTGTGTGCGTGTGTGTGTGTGTGTGTGTGTGTGTGTGTGTGTGCTATGACGTCCGGGCTTGGCCTGTTGCTGAAGCAGACGTGGAATCAGCGCATAGCTGAGTTACGCGGATCGCTGCGCCATGCTGCCACTCTCACTGATCCGTCGTCATCGTCCCATCAATGTGAGTCGTTCCCGTTGCAAGCAGACCAGACAGCCTTGATGCGCGTGCGTTGCAGCAACGAGGATGATGCACAGTCGCGGTACGTCGTGGCTGCCGCCTCCGCTACGCCCCGCATCACCATTCTACGGCGGCCGGCCAGTTCAGACAGTGTGGGCAGTGTGCAGCAGTCACAACAAGGCCAGTCATCCAGGAAGTCGGGCTCATCCTCCTCGACTCAACCATCGCCGGCGCCGCTCAAGTCTCTGCAGCAGGTATCGTGCTGACAAATGCCTCTAGTTCCCCCTCTGCTCTAAATGTTAAACGCTGCTCAAGTGACAGCTGCTACATGCGAAGAAGTCGAAGCTTATGAACATACACAGGTGTGTCCCGTGCAGCTCGCTGCCACCGCAGAACCGACCCTCTCCACGCTATGACGCCACAAGAACGGAAGACGTATTAGAGAGGGTCACCTCCCCAGAATGCATGACACAACACATGACTGATATCTGGTACCATTATTTACTACTGGGTGGACAGGGACTGTTGGATTATAGAATTCGCCCAATGAAATTCTTCTCCGCCCCGGGTTTCGAACCACATATCTCCCGCTTGTGAGGCAGGTGTTCTACCACTACACCACGGAGTCCAACTAACAATATATTCCGTCTGTTTTCTCTTCTGTTGTTGAAGTTCCTCAGGCTATATGGCCGAGCTCTTGAGGAAAGACACGGCACTGTGATCGGGTTATTTCACAGATCCTTAGTTGATTTGATGTTGTGTTCGCGTCTGGGTTGTGTGTGTGTTTTGTGCAGTGTTGCATGATGTGTGTGTGATGGTGTGTGGTGCTGAATGACAATCTGGACACAGGTGTCATCGATTCTATCACTCAACCTTTTCTAATATGACAGAAAGGCAGGATGATGACCGCATCTCAACCTGGCCAGATGCACCTTGTTTTCACGTGTGTGTAAGTGTGTAAGTGTGTTTGTCTTGTTAAGAACAGACTATTGTGTATTTTGTGGCTTTTTTCAGCGGCAAGCCGAATATGCCGAGGCTCGTCAACGTATCATGGGCTCGTGCAGTAGTGAGCCTGAGGCAGAAACACCCGTCGCACCTGTTTCCACGTGAGCGCACACACACACATCACGCCTCCAGCTGTTTGCTTTGTTATTCACTGGATAATTGTCCACTGTGTTGGCATAGTGTTGCTGTAATTAGTATTATTAAGAGGTACCGTTGTGATGTTTAGCACGAGAGTTGTTCATTTATATGTCGTGCAATTTATACTGTGTTGGCGTTATCGATTTAACAAGGAAGAGGGATTTTGTGGAATGTGGTAGATTGAGTGAAGGGTTATTGTTCGTTAATTCTTGTATTAAATACATCTTTTTATATTAACACGGCAAGTTTTTACAACGCATAGTAAACTGTATTCGCTAAGGGCCTGATAACTGGAAAAACATAAGCGTGAACCGCATAATAATTGTTTTCAACACTTGCAAGCCAGAACTGAATCTATGGGAAAATGGGACAAAAAACTAAGCTTGAAATTTCATATTAATCATGGGTGAGTTTCGTGCAATGAACAAAAACCGAAAACAACTAACATGTTTATCTACTTGAAAGTTATCAAACAAACTCAATTACGCTCGACAAACCGGAGTTTAGAACAATGTTTCTCAACGTGAATCATGAGGTTCTTTTGAGGCACCATAGGACCAAATTTAAAAAGAGTGGGGACCACTATATTTTCTTACGGGCCACAAAAATATATATATTGCAACAATTCAATCATATGGAGACTTTGCGACAATTCAAGTGTATATGGGACCACAAGGACTTCTAGGTGGACCAAGGACTTTTTTTTATAAGAGCCACAAGGATTCACACTGTGTTGCAGGGGTCAAGGCAAGAAAAAGGTTGAGAATCACTGGTCTAGACTGATCTTTATACTAGCTTAATGTTCTCATTATAACTGTATATCACAATCAATCTTGTATGTAAGCCAACAAGCCTTCGTGTCAACAATCCTAATTGACAACATTGATGTTTGGTGGTGGTTGCGGGGGAATCGTGTGGATGGGGATGGGGGTGATGTTATAGTGAGACGGGGTCGCTGCGGTTATTTCGTCTGAACAATGGTGCCGGTGGCGGTGTTATTGCGCCTGCGGTCGTGACCACTGTCAGGAGCCCTCGCGGTCCCGACGGCTCCCCGGGATTTGTGGCACGCAGATAACAACACACACTCACATACACCCATTCGCCCATGGTCGTGTGCTATGTTTTGTTGAGTATGCACGCCACTCCTTGTATTTGTATGTGTGTGCGTGTGTATGTGTGTGTGTGTGTGAGCTTGGCGTTTGACACAAGCTCGTAGATGTCCAATTTGAGTGGATGAATTCAGCGGTGAATTTGGCAAATTCAGTGTTGAATGTCTCGTGATATTGTTAAGGCGATGGTTTTTGGTGCTAGCTTTTTCGGACAGGTGTGATAGGTGTCCACGGATATAGGCGATGTTTTTGCTGTCGGAATATCGCGAAGAATATGAGTATCATTCATGTGTCTCATTCGCATTATTTTCCATGTTTCGTGTAGGATTTCTTCAGAAAATGCTAGGATATATTTTGGTTATATCTCCAGGTTATATATCGAATTTCACAAATTGTTCCCGGAAATTCGGGTAAAATTGAGAAAAACTCGTGCACATCGTTCAGAGGTACTCAGTGTAATTGTACTATTTTACGTGCGTAGCTAGGAAAGTGACATCAGAAAGATAAATACGGATGTTTTTTGCAAAGCTGAAGTTGGTATATGTGCTTGTTTTATGCGTGTGTGTCAGTGTGTGTGTGTGTGTTTGATTGTCAGCAACGCATTTCATCGAAGCAGGGTGATACACCTGTACTTTTTGTCCAGGTGTTCACAAACGTGCTTAGAGGTGGTTGTTGACTCGCTTTTTGGTGTCAATTCTGTTCTCGCTATCATTGCCACGTGCATGCAACTTTCTCATTGTGTGTGTGTTTATATGTGCATGTGTTGTTTTGTGTTTTACCTTACTCCTGGGATTGGGGAGTTTTCTATTCTGTCCAGGAAGCGATAATCGCGTTTACACACACACTCAGGCACACACACACATACGCTATACATAAAACATCACACTATGTCGTGTCTTCTGTGTATTTTGTGAAAGAAATATATGTGAATTTTGTGTTTTACGTGCTGTCTGTTTGTTTAGAATTGCGTGCTGGTATTTGATAGCCGCCTCTGAAATAATTGGGAATACGAGTCAATTAATGCGTGAATTTCTCACATGTTATACACAGCGGTTACAACTATTTATTGATCGAGATATTGAAGCTCAAACACTCAAGGCAACCCTGGCTTTTGTGAGTTCGCGTAGCGAAAACACAATTTCAATCACAACACACCCAACCGTATGCGTATATGACTTATACCGTGCTTCACATATATCCGAATGCGCAACCACACACATATATGCACATCAATCAAAGAAAAGGAATAACAACATTGTCTAGACGAGTGGTGTGTAATCTTTATCCTCTGATTCCTCTCTTCCTTAGCTGAACCATCTCTTCATTTTCCACACAACAGCGCTGATAAACCAAATATATTCAGTTGTTCCATCAAATTAAATGTCAAGAGGTAATTAGAAACGATACACACAAATAACGAATTGGAATTGAAAAAACCCACACTTACTTCTCTTGCGACCTTTACTCTTTACTCTTACCTTTCTCTTCCTTTCTTGACAACTGCTCCATTCACCACCGGTGGGAAATTCCCCACAGGTCACCGATCACAGGTCACCGGTCACAGATCTACCAGCATTGGCAACGAAGTGGAAATAATCCTACACTGTAACTCAACATGACGTTTCAAGACGCAACATATCACGCTTCCGTGGTGGAAATTCTCCAATAAAGACCGATGAAAGATCACAAATACAGTCGATTCCGAAGTCCACGTTTGAAATGCATGGATGTGTAGGCGTACGGAATGTGATTTTTGACTCTTGATCTACTTTCTGCATAGATACTGTTGAAATTGTCCTTGGCAAACTGATAAAATTCATCTGACATTTTCCACGCGTCTGAGTTCTTCATTTCGGCAATCACGTCGTCCGATATTTGCTGTTTTTTCTTGGTCTTCCTCAGATGGTAATCCCCTGTGTCAAACAGACGGGTTAGTTAATTTATTCAAGCTTTGAATAGGATTGAGCTAGCCAGGAGCTAACAAGAGCTAACAAGGAACACCTTTGAGCTATTGATTGAGCTATTGATTGATTGAGCTATTGATTGAGCACCAATTGAGCTAACAAGGAACACCTTTATCGGCCTTATAGGGCATACAGGGTGGAAAATCTTTTCAGAAAGATGAAATACACAGATGAAACGCATACCTCTTATAATTCTACCCGCTCCTCGGAAGAACTCGGGCAGGAGGATTTCCAGCAGCTCAACGAACTCGTTGAAACGCTCTGTGATTCCCACGAGCAGATAGCGATGAAGAAGGTTGTCCTTGGCTTGTTGAAGGGCCTGAGGGTTCCCGACATCACTGAAAATCCCAATCAAAACTATGTTTACGTTGACAACACACACATTTTCGGAATGGCAGCAGTCAATAACACCGTTATCGTATGTGGCATTAGTGAAGAGCGGTCAATGTTGTCCACATAACCATTCACAAATTATGCGCGCCATATTCGAACTCACGCGCAATAGAAGTCCATTCCACACATCATCTGTACTTGCGACCATAGGCTTTGAAGGCTGCAAAGCACGTGCTTTCGTTGATGGCACTCCTCAAACGTCTTCGCCATGTGGGAAAGCACACCATGGACGGCTCATTGTTTGTGATTCAGTCAATAAGAATGCGTAGTGGTGAAAAGCTAGGCTAGACTGCCTACGCTGACAACGTAAATTCAACTAGTCTAGTAGAAGCAACAATAACAACTAGGCGAAATTTACAATACACAAAGATATAAGTAGGGCTGTCAAAAAAGTAACCTAAAAATCAGAAAAAAGTAACTTTATTTTCGAGAAAAAGTAACCTAAAAATAACCTGAGTTGTAAAGTTATTATCACTTTTGTATCGTTTTATCACATGTATATCTTTGCTTACCTTTGCTGATTAGTGCGCTATATGAAATATACGGTTTGTTTGTTGTTTGTTTGTGAACATATAAAGTAGCCTAATAACCAATAAAAGAAGTAACCTAAAAATAACCTCCTTCAAAAAAGGTCAATTTCTGTTTGCAGTTCTGAAGGAAGAAAAAACACCAGTCCTTCTATCGTATTTCCGAGTTGGTACTATTTTTCCATCCTCTCTCCGATCTGGCACCATTTTACATCAAACCACCATAAGTGACTTACCATAAATTCGCTAACTTCGAAAAAAAGAGCATAACCATCAAAATATAATTTCATGTGGAAGGCTAATACAAATGCGAAATACACTAATTGCAAATGTAAATATTTTTAATAATGGTCGCAATAATGTTCCAATGGAACTTTTTATCAAATAGCACGTACTACAGCTTGTATAATAGTGTGAGCGTAAACACTGCACGTGTGAATGCCCCCGTCCTCCCATATGTAGCACCCTGTGCTCACAGTCTTATAAATGTCAAACGTGGGAAAATGGCGCTATCTCACGCCCTGAAAATCACTTGCTAATTTCTGTTCAAGTAAATACGTACTGTCAAGTGCTACAGTGCATTATCTGGTATAGAGAGCTCACACATCGTACTATACCACGCTCCAAACATCTCACGACACCCTCCAGTTCGTACACATTTTCTAAAATGGAATTACACTATCCTGCGTATCCAAAAACGTATAAATATCGAGTAGCACAGATATTAACAGCAGAAACTTCAGCATTCTAACAGCATCTAACAGCAGCATTCTTCAGCATTCTAACAGCAGCACTCTAGCATCCTAACAACAGAAACTTTGACATTTCTTGATCTTCAGACCTAATAGTCCATCTCTTTTCCTATTTTATCCTCATATATACCGTTTTGTGCCTCTTATCTGCAAAAAGTCACCAAACTTCGTGGTTAACTTACCTAATAACAAGAAAAATACCAAAAGCTAACCTGACGATAAAAAAGTAACCTTAAAAGCAAAAAAGTAACCTAACGATGAAAAAGTAACTTTTGGTAACCTAATAACTTTTTTAATAATTATCGTACACAACTTTTTCATGCAGTTTTAGGTAGCTTATGAAAAAGTGACCTTTAGGTGAAAAAGTAACTTTATTAACTTTTGACAGCCCTAGATATAAGTTAAAGTTAAAGGTTACTTAAGCTTATAAACACGTCTTAAAGTTTGTAACTTGAATTAAACCTGATAACAGAGGCGGATCCAGAGTGCAATTTTGGAGGGAGCTGAATTTCGGAAGCCATTAATCATGTACATGCATCATTATGCAACGTCTTTGTGATAATGATTATATCAAGAAATTCTACACAATCTATTTGACCTCTTTCTAGTGAATCTCTTGGTTATGAGGAGTTGATGGAAACATTTGGGGAAGGCTTCAGCCCCCTTATCCCCCCTCTGGATCCGCCATTGCTTAATAACTTGAGTAACCTCGTACTTCGTAGCATTTTTGTCATCATACGGCTATTTGTTTCAGCGATAATTCTGGTATCAGTGAGTTGATTCCCGAGATGAAACTTGGATTGTTTGAGTAGCAACCTGTGAGCAGTAATCTTTTGTTAGATCTCCATTGAATGACCTACAACCGACCTCATTCGGAGATGAGTACGTTTTGTTAGAATAATCGTCTCCGGTGCTTCTGAAATAGAACGAAGACACCAACCGTTCGAGGGGGTCTCGAACCATGTTGATATAGACAGGAGTCTGAACTGCACCGAACCTGTAAAAACCGATAGTCTATACTTGAGGCGAAAAATATATTACCAACTACAAACCAAATAATTGCTACCACTGTGAATTATCATTCAGTGTGTTACTCGAATAATTAAAATCATTAGTAAATCATTACTGGTATTTGAAGGTTCCTGTGGAGAAGCACTAGGCCACTCGCTCTTAGAAGACGTACCTCTTGAAATCAACGTACGAGAAGTGACCATGGTAGAGGGCTGGCATGACCAGTTCCCAGCTAGTTACGTTTCTTACAAACATCGCCTGCCAAATATACAAATAGCTTGCCGATAGTGAAACACGGATTGGAAATCACACTAGAAATGGATTTTGCGATGTTACTAGAAGCAGAAGCCATTCTGTCAGCGCTTCTTAACCAATCACTTCCAGGAGTGGCAGCCCGGACCTCCCCTTGGTCCTTTCACACGAGATACATATGCTATAAGCACATACTCGGACCTCCCTTTGAGAATGTCTGGATCGGTTACTGTTGTGAAGTGTTTAATGAGCTTTTCCCGAGGGTAGCCTTAACTGAACTGATATATTGGAAGTATATTTTCAGGTGGAATTTCAAATGAGTTGTACCTGAACTGTGGACGTTTTGTGAAAGAAGCACCGTAATTTCTTCCTGTTGCCACGCTCGTTTTTTGTAGCAATGCTATGGTGTCAGTTATATAAACCAATGTCCGACCATCTTATTCTTCGGTCGCCCATGATCATGACTTAGAAATGGATCAACAATATCCACGACCTATCTTGACTTATAATGCTGAAATCAGCCAAGGAAGGACATTAGCATGAAAGGACATAAGCACCTGGTGAAGGAGGGACCAGTGACGCACTCCGGACTTAACGTAAATGGTGCTGTAGCCAAGTTTTTTGTTCAATGACTTGGCAATGCCCAGCAATGAAGTGGAGCCGGTTTTCGGCACGCGATTGTAGACCAACAGGGACCGCACTGCCTTCTTGCTGTCCCCAACTGCAAAATGTCGTTGAGCTGTGCGCAGAAAAATGGTTACAATGAAAAATCACTTGTGTTATTTGTAGCGAATGTTACCGATCCTTGTCATATCAATACCAATGATTAATCACTCAAATACAGGACCAACCGCTGAATGTACACGCTATAAGCAGACCTAGGGAGGGACAGCTGAAGAATCATGAGACACAAATCTGGTCGGAGCTCAACATAAGTGCTTGCTGTCGAGTTATGCAGGGTGAGAACACAGCTTATCATGATTCACGATATTTCATCGTTACCATCTAATCTAATCATCTAATCACCTATTCTATCAAACCAGAAACCAGAGTACTGTGCCCAATGGAAGTATTTCTCTGTAAGTAAAGCATACCTTTGTCTGTAATCACCGCTGTCCTGTACTGTATGGAAGGACGTGCCGTATGGAGGTCATAGAAGTGCATCACAAGACGGACCACAACCACGACCGCCAAGCAGGCCAGAAGGACCAACAGATGGACCAACAGATACCTTGGTCTTATGAATCGCTTCATGGCAGCGAACATTCTCGTGGTATCGTGTTGCACACCACAGCCTTACGCTTATACTGCATGTATTGTCTTGCCTGTGTGTCTGTCCACGTCGCATGCTAACATCGGTCAAGAATTACTTGTTGAAACACATCGGCGGATCCAGGAGAGTCCGCCCCTCCTCAGGTGATCAACGTATTGCAGTTGCTGAACGTTGAATGCACGTTGAACAAGTACATCTGGGACAATGGTGCCCAAAATATCCACGGTGAGTTTCTTTTTCGCTAGTTCTTATAGGGTGACCATCCGGTGTGTTCAGTAGCGAACTGGACCCAACTATATATTCGTGCAGCTGGTGTGTGGTAGGGTTGGTAGGGTGGATCTCTAAGTGCTGTTGTGTGGAAAATGAAGAGTTGACTTATTAAGAAGTGGAGAATCAGAGATAAATAAGGTTATGCTCCACTGACTTAGAAGAAGCATTTCAACAGGATTTTGCTAAAAGACGCACTTCAATTTATACACTCCCAAATACGCCCGAATTCGCCACCACAAATATGGTATTTAAAAGAACGTGATTATGAACTTGCTATAGCCGTCAGTACGTCGCCTAATGATCAGAAACGTGTGCCACCTGTATGACAGCCTGTGAAAGAACACACAAACAAGCACGTGCTTGCTCCCTACTTGATATTCTCTGGATCCGCCACTGACAGTAAAATATGTGCACGGAAAATGCAGGTGCACACTGCAAGGAAAAGCGTGCGTGATACACAAGTTTCTTCTGCACTACTCCAAGCTCATCGACGTGCAGTGAACTCAACAACACCAGTGAACAGTATCGTGTGCAGAAAGAAATGACCACAATGAAATCACTATTTTGAACGTGCTCTCGTATCCACGTCATGTCTATCAACTAGTTTTGCAAGAAATGAAAACTGCAATTGTCCGCACAGTTTTGTTTAATAACGCCACAAACACGAACGAAACATCAACACGAAAAACAGCACAGATAACAAACAGAAATTGCTTGCTGCCATGTTTGCGAACACGTAATAAATTTGGCCACGAATTTGCCATTGAAGGTGTACGTGAAATGAACTCTCGTGAACGCAGGATGAGTGACAGAAAATATGAACACAATGCGACAACACTTTGAACACAGATCGCTTCCAATAAAGTCAACCAAATTGCATACACACAAAATATGGTTCATACTAGTCTCAAAACTGACTCATTATTTTTATTATTATTCCACGTCTTCATCTCCGTCATCCACCTCACCTGTACACACACACATACACACACACATACATACGCACACTTGGAGGTGCAATAGATTACAGTACGGGAAGAAAGGAGACAAGGAGAAATTGTCAAAATAACACGACAATACGCAAATACCAAGCGAGAAATGACACAATTAAATGAAAGACAACGCACTCACAAAACTTACTTAATCAACGTTTATTAATGCAACTTAAAGCTAATTAGAGACTCCTTTGAACAAAACGGCTTTTTCCAGCGAAAAATACAAAGCATGGGTAAAAATACATATTTTCTTAACTGTCTTCATAGAAATCCCCGCACCTTTTAGCTTTTTGCTTCATATATTATTGTGCGCGTGTGTGTGTGTTGAACCTGCAAAGTATTCTAGGTTGGTAATAAAATGGATTGTTTTCCCCTGTTTAATGCCACGCTGCAGAAATGGATCTCTGTTGGCGGGCAATATTTATTTATGAAAAACACCGATTTAACAAAGGAAACATAATATATTGAAACCACCAAGAATACAACGAGTGAGTTCTAAATCAAAGATTGCTGGAATTTTGTACTAATAGTCCGAAAGCAGTGTGCAACGGACTAGAGGGTCATTCCTGTAGATGCAATCACACCAGGTATGACAATTGGCTTATGGAACCGCGAGCTCGCCCAGAAACACGGATCAAGACAGTCGCGATGGCAAATTAAGCCACTGCCACCATTCAACTCCTTGT
The DNA here is from genome assembly GCA_916048095.2 of Sacculina carcini. Taxonomy (NCBI): domain Eukaryota; kingdom Metazoa; phylum Arthropoda; class Thecostraca; family Sacculinidae; genus Sacculina; species Sacculina carcini. Next base: position 7,954,358 of record OU696579.1, on the reverse strand, counting down.
CCTGTCTTCACAACTTGAGATTGCGGCATAATGATTGCAAGACAATCGTGATGTGTCGTTGGTAAGATGGATAACAATCCAATCCAATCACGGACATTGACAGTAGTGATGACAAATTGAGCCGCTGCCACCATTCATCTCCTCTCCGTCTTGACAGCTTGAGATTGCGGCGAAACATAGAGGAAGAAAGATAGTGGTAAATAGATAGAGAGGGAGAGAGAAGTGTGACTTGTCTTTTGTCAGATTTGCAGTGGTGATTTACACTTGAAGTACAACGCTGCTGCTGTTGTCATATGGACGACAAGAGACGTAGAGATCGAAATGTAGTCGTGAATGTTAAACCCAGCCCAGTCTGCCCATTTGTTCATTTTGGGCAGTTTGGTTAGACGCTTTGACGACCACGTCTTGAATCAAATTAAGCACAATGTGTCTTGCAATTTTCTCAGCCGTTTCACTGGCCACATCGCTGATTGGTTGAGTATTAACGGTGGTATGATATCCGCGTGTGTGACCTTTACCGATGTTTTGATCAACAGCGGCGGTCGCAAGGTCACATTCGTATTTTCCACGTGCAAATTGCTTGCATTGGTCTCTCGGACAGTTCGCACTATCAGAGACAATTTTAGGAGTAGGATTATCCCCTGATTTTGTTCTCTTGCTCTGTTTATGCGGAGTTTCGGTGGCTTGTCGATGATGATGGATTTCGACCAGACTAAGTTTCAGCAGTCGAAGCAAATGAAAGTCGGATATGATCTTCATGCACACCGACACTTCGTTCATCATCATCGTCTTAAAACACATAGCGCATTTGTTAAGCGCTGAAATCAAGTTAGTGAAGGTCGATTTCTTGATAGTCGTCGAAGATGCAAGTTTGCATTTTTTCCTGGCGGCGATCTGTTGCTGGTTGAGTTTGAGAGTTTCAACGGTCGATAAAATACAGTCGATGCACTCTTTGAGAACATCGAGACCGCCGCATTAATCCACAATAGGCTGTAAGATCGTAGACAAATCTACAAGTCGCACAGCACGGCAGTGTGTTTCTTGCATGAAGTGGACACGTCATGTGGCTTTCTCGACCGTGCCTTGTTTAGGAATTCTTGCAGGGCACTCACATAAAAGTGTGGATGTTTGCGAGCTACGTTGTGTCGGTTCAGAAACATGAGCCACTTTCTTTCTTTGCTGTAGATGTCATATAGCTCTTCAGCTCTTGTCTCAAGGCCCAGTGAGACCAAGAGTCGGGCGAACGCGTCGCCGATCACTTCATCAGAAGGAAGTTTACGCATTATGCTTGGCATAATCAAAGCCTGGCGTGCAGTAAGTGAACTGTAGCAGCGCTACTGTAGCATGTTGTAATTGCGCGAATTGAAAACTTGGATTTTCAGTTTTTCATTATGCTCGTTACATCTCGTATGAAGTACCTCTCAAATAATTCTCGATTAATTTGGAGATACATTTCAGTTGGAGTTTTAGCGTAAAATATGGTGCATTCTTTTGCAGAGCACTTCTGCATTACAATATGAAATACAATAACATTTGTTTTATAGGTCGAATAATAATGAAAAAACAATGCACTCTTAATTTAACGTCACGCGGGGAAAATTGCGGTTAAAGGTTAAATAGCTCAAGTGACAGCTGCTACACGGGAAGAAGCCGAAGCTTATGAAGCAAGTGCTCGCTGCCACCGCAGAACCGACCCTCTCCACGCTATGGCGCCACAAGGACGGAAGACGTATTAGAGGGGGCCACCTCCCCAGAATGCATGACACAACACATGACTGATATCTGGTACCATCATTTACTGCTGGGTGGACAGGGGCTGTTGGATTATATAATTCTCCCAATGAAATTCTCCTCCGCCGGTTTTCGAACCACGGACCTCCGCTTGTGAGGCGGGTGTGCTACCACTATTCTCTCCCTACGCTTTTGGGTGCTTCCAGTACACGAGGCCACCGCAGGGTGGTAATAGTGCTTGCACTCTTCTCATGCTACTGAATATGCCTGTAATTAATAATTATTAAGTAGACGTGCAGCTTTGTCTGGCCACAAACCAGATCCAAAGCTGCATACCCCCAATTCGGTCTTGATATCCTAAACCAACTACACATTATGGACAGATTACATCCGCGGGATGAGGCCGGCGGGGGGAGATGACTGTCTCTTTTTAATTTCTTTTGGTTCTTCCTTCTTCGAAGATTTCTTTTGAAGATTGTTGTGAATGCGAGATGCGAGCTGCCGCCGACAAAACAAAAATCGACGGCGGCAGCGTTTGGCGGAAAACGGGAACGACGAACAATCCATCGACAAACAAACAAAAAAGTCCTCAAACAGACACAAATGACCTCAATGACCTTGAAAATGACATCGGAGGTCAACAAAACCAAGCCTATAACCTTCTTGCATCCATTTTACTCCTAGGGACCAAGTTTCATCAAAATCGGTCCAGTGGTTTAGGAGGAGATAGGGTACAAACAGACATTTAGACAATTTGCAATCAGTGCAGGGCAAAAAAATTACCATCAATTCGGCCCTTCGGGCCGAATTGGATAATAATGAAAGAAGGAGCAAATATTTTATCGTGGATGTTTGGGATCGTAGAATAACAACATGGAAATTAAACCTTAATTATTGATATACCACTATGTCGAAGGCGCAATAGACGACATTTGTTCCATGTATAATCAAGACATATCAAGAAGTTAACATTTTCCCCACTAGAATATAATATTATTCGAGATTTTTTCTCTCTTAATCTTTTGGGCGCTTCCGGTACATGGGGCCACCTTAGGGTGGTAATAGTGCTTGCACTCTTCCCATGCTACTGAATTTGCCTGTAATTAATAATAATAATAATAAAAGCTGTTTGTCGGAAATAAACATCACAAAAGATATAACTACGACGAACGTCTAGCTAATTTACAATACATATGAGCACAAACTGAATACACGAATTATAACTGTGTATATATGTATGTGTACGTGTGTATATATGTGTGTGTGTGTGCGTGTATATATGTGTAACTGTGTATATATGTATGTGTGTATATGTATATGTATATGTGTGTATATGTATGTGTGTATGTGTGTGTGTTGAAGTAGACATGTTAATATTAATGAAGCCAGTATAAACGGCCCGCTTAATACGTGATCCCACGTGACAACACACATAGGAGAAAGTAGCGAGTTGACTGACCGAAGAACTTGGTGGCCGGTCTGTGACGTCCACTACGCCTCGTCGGAGATCGCTCCCGCGGCAACGGATCCTCTAACAACACAAACAACAATAACAACATCATCAGACGTAAACACACATTCAGCACAGATCCACTATACACACCATTCACACATGCGCAGACACGACACATCATACACAACATCAAACAATCATCAGCCTGTGGTCCAGATGGAATAAGTAACATCCATCTAAAACATCTTGGTCCACAAGGCATACAGACACTCACCAACATATCCAACTACAGCTTCTCACACAACACAATACCTCACATCTGGAAAACGGGCATCATCATCACACTACACAAACAAGGCACAGATCCCACGCTTCCTTCTTCACATCGTCCAATCACACTGCTCTGCACACCATCAAAAATCACAGAACGCCTCATCCTCAAACTCATCACACCACAAATCCCACTATCACAATCACAGCACGGCTTCAGATCACTGCACTCCACAACCACACTGCTCACAAAACTCACACAGACCATGATGGGTAACATAAACACAACAAAACCACCACACAGAACACTACTCATAACACTAGACATCAGCAAAGCATTCGACAGAGTTCCACGACACAATCTCACAAACAAAATACTAGACACCACACTTCACAATAACACTAAGAGATGGTTGGCCAACTACCTCGCTGGCAGATGCGCCCATGTGAGGTACAATGGACAATCATCTCACACACGCAACATAACAAACGGAGTCCCTCAGGGCTCCGTTTTAGCACCAACACTATTCAACCTATACCTACATGACATGCCAGCACCCAACACTCCATCCATACAGATATCATCATATGCAGACGACATCACAATCACAAGCACACACAGACACGCCGACACAGCAGTGCACACACTACAACCTTACATCAACACACTACAACAATGGTTCAGCACAAACCAACTGAACATTGCACCTGCCAAATCCACAGCCACACTCATCACCAACTGGACATCCGAACACAACTACACACCACAAATCACCATCAACAACACGATCATCCCACACACGCACACACCAAAAATACTAGGCGTCACATACGACACACAACTCTCATTCAAACAGCACATCACCAACATTAAAACCAAGGTCACTCCACGCCTCAACACACTGAAAGCACTCTCTCACACAACTTTCGGACACAACAAAGACACCACAACCACCATATACAAACAGTACATCCGACCCGTCATAGAATATGCTAGCCCCGCATGGGCTAGCAATCTCGCAACACGCCACACAAACACACTTCAAACACTTCAAAACACCGCACTCAGAACAATAACAGGATGCACAGCTACCACACCAGCAGACCACCTTCATCACGAAACCAAAATACTCAAACTGACACACCACCTAGACATGAGAGGCACACAAACACTCGCAGCAGCAGTCACCAACACAGCACATCCACTACATCACCTCACAACACAAGACAACACAGACAGAAACATAAAAACAACACCAAGCACACTTTACCACAGACAAATTTTCACATCACTTCCACCAGCTCCCCCACGCACATCAATCAAGAAACACATACACACAGTGATCGCACGGAAAGCCATACACTCACTACAACACAATACACTCCTACAAAGACACCCACCTGACATACACAAATCAGAAAACACACTCACACGCGAAAACAAGGTGCATCTGGCCAGGTTGAGATGCGGTCATCATCCTGCCCTTCTGTCATATCAGAAAAGGTTGAATGACTCAATCGATGACACCTGTCCAGATTGCAATTCAGCACCACACACCATCACACACATCATGCAACACTGCACAGCACACACACAACTCAGACGCCAACACAAAATTTCATCTATCAGTGACCTGTGGAACAACCCGGTCGGTGCCGTGTCTTTCCTCAGGAGCTCGAGGTTGCTCGGCCAGACAACCTGAGGAACAACAACAACAACAACAACAACAACAACAATAACAACAACAATAGTAATAACAACATCAAACACGACAATTATATCAATACACCAACAAGTGTGTATGTGAGTATGTGCACGAGTATATACATGTGTATCTCTCTCTGTCTGTGTGTATGTGAGAGTGTGTGTGTGTGAGAGTGTGTGTATGAGAGTGTGTGTGTATGATTGTGTGTATGAGAGTGTATGAGTGTATGATAATGCGTATGAGAGTGTGTTTGTATGTGTGTATGATAGTGTGTATGAGAGTGTGTTTGTATGCGTGTGTGTGTGTGAGTGAGTATGATAGTGTGTATGTGTGTGTATGATAGTGTGTATGAGAGTGTGTTTGTATGAGTGTATGAAAGTGTGTATGAATGTGTGTGTATGTGTGTGTGTGTATGATAGTGTGTATGAGAGTGTGTTTGTATGAGTGTATGAGTGTGTATGAGAGCATGTGTGTATGAGTGAGTGTATGTATGATAGTGTGTTTGTATGAGTGTATGAGTGTGTGTGTTTGTATGAGTGTATGAGAGTGTGTAAGAGTGTGTGCGTATGAGAGTGTGTGTGATAGTGTGTATGAGAGTGTGTTTGTATGTGTGTATGAGAGTGTGTTTGTATGTGTGTGTGTATGAGAGTGTGTTTGTATGAGTGTATGAAAGTGTGTATGAATGTGTGTATGAATGTGTGCGTATGAGTGTGTGTGTATGAGAGCATGTGAGAGTGTGTGTGTGTATGAGTGTGTTTGTATGAGTGTATGAGAGTGTGTATGAGTGTGTGTGTATGAGTGTGGGGGTGACCTTCTTTGCGGCGGCGCGTGTAGGCTCGTCGTGAGGGTGGAGGCAGAGGCTCACTGTCTCCTTGCATTAGAGAGTTTCGGTACATCAACACAGGCTGCCATTCATCATTGTGACATGCGGCCGCTACTACACCAGCCGGCAAACGACGGTCCAGGTAGTTCAAACTAACACACACACCACACACACACACACACACACACACACACACACACACACACACACACACACACACACACACACACACACAGGTGTTGTGAATTCACACTGTGCGATTGTGTCCTGCGATCTGTGACTATGTCTTTAATTGTTGTTGTTAAGGGATTTATGTCTTGTGTTGCTGATGGTTGTATGTCTTGTTGTGGTATTGTTGTCATGTTGTATTTGTTTATATTATAAGTTCTCAAGTTTAATTAGTCTGAAGGTGTTTTGCTAAGTTTTTTGCATAGCGGTTTTTTTCTTTGTCTGTTGAGAAGCCAATAATTGGCTTGACAGACTATGCTATTGTACTTTATTAATATTGCTTTTCTTGTGCTTGTTGTGGCAATACATTACCATTACCATTACCATACCATTGTCATTGCTCTCTTGATTGTGGTGGTATGAGTGGTATGGCGCTGTATACACGGTCATACAGACAGTATCAGTGTGCATACGCCAGCTATACCCAGTGTAAGAAGCATGTGTGTCTGGGAGCCAAGCTAGGGCCATTTGGCGATTCTGAATGGTCGTAGGTGTGGAGTGATATGCGTTGTGTGAGTGTATTACATGAATGAATTCAGTGTGATGATTCTGGTTTTGCTTTGAACTTTCCTGCAATTCCACTTGCCCATTTTCCCTGACTTATATGGCGATCTCATTGCCAATCTAGCGGTGAATGAAACCTGTCTGGCCAGTGTAACAATGCTCTAACTGTATCCATATATGTGTGTATGTGTGTGTGTTGTTGTTGACCGTTTATTTCTCATGCACACACACACATACACACACACACACACAAATACAAACAGAACAGCAATAACACGTAGGCTAACAGTCTGTCAGGCAAACACTGTTTAGATAGACAACAAATTACATATACAGAAAACAAGAAAGAAAATGCGTCAAATGGATGATGGTTTATTATTTATTGTTATTTATTTATTATTTTCTTTCCAACTCTCTTTCTATACTTTTCTCTTTTCGAACTCTCTTTCTCTCTGAATCTTTTGGGCGCTTCCGGTACATGGGGCCATCTTAGGGTGGTAATAGTGCTTGCACTCTTCCCATGCAACTGGATTTGCCTGTAATTAATAATAATAATAATAATTACTATTACTACGCACACACACACACGTGATTTCACACTGTCTCTCTATTTCTATAATTCCCCATTTTTTCTTGATATCAGCCCACTCTTCATTTACCGCCAAAACAGCGCTGATAAATCCTATGAATTCACTAGTTGTTACACCTAACCAAATTATACGTCAGAAAGTGACTAGAAACGAAAAAACAGTGCGGATTGATATAGCAAACCACCTTTGACTCCATACTTACTTTGACTCCATACTCGTATCATTCACGGTTGTCTAGTGACCCAATAACCCTCTAACCCAGTGCTACTCAAAGTGTGGTACGCGTACCGGTGACGGTACGCGAGCCATCGTCTACCGGTACGTGGAGATTTTCCAGAAAAGAAAGAAACAGTAGTCAAACTCCATGCCACGGTGAAATGTCAACTTACTTTTATTATGTATTCATTATATTTTTCCTGTATATATGAATATTACTATTATTCTACTATTATTATTAATAAATGAATATTACTATTACTATTTACTGAAAATTGCTTCACTTGCCGGTACCTGACACATTGAAAAAAACCCTGCCGGTCCGCCACATCAGATAGTTTGAGAAGCACTGCTCTAGCCTATCTTCCCTGAAATTACCCGTATTTCACACTATCCAGTCTTTCTTTAAATGTTCCTGTACGCTATTAGCTCCTACAATATTCTCCCCTAACTGATTCCAGACATCAACACACCTGTATATGGGAAACTATACTTCTCAACATCTCTCAAACATCCAGTCCTTCCCATGACCCCTCTTGCCTGAATTATCCCAAACTATACAATTATCCCTATCTAACTTTTGCATACCTATTCTATGTCTAAAACATTAATCAAGTCGCCGCTTAGCCTACGTGCGTGTATCTGTCTGTCTGTCTGTCTGTCTTACTGTTGCGTGTGTACTGTTGTGTGTGTGTGTGTGTGTGTGTGTGTGTGTGTGTGTGTACTGCTACTTATTCTAGACATACTCACTATAATCGTTGTTTCTCTATCTTAGGACCCCGTATTTACAATAAGCTCTCCCCAAAACTACGTTCTATCAATTCTATCCCTGTCTTCAAAAAACACTCAAAGAAATTTTTCATGGTGAAATCGTATTATACTCTAGAGAACATTGTCTATATTAGTGATGATTATAAGGTGTAAATTATCTCTCTTCTTTTTTTACCTTTCACTTTCTGTGTGTGTGTGGCTATGTGTGTGTGTGTGTGTAAGTGTGTCTGTGTGTGTGTGCGTGTGCAGCGCCCTAGAGACCCTCTAGGTGTAGGGCGCTATATAAATATCTACCTAATGTAATGTAATGTAATGTAATGTAATGTGTGTGTGTGTGTGTGTCTGTGTACTCACACAATACGTTTGTCTTGTTTGAGTAGCTTGTTGGTGAACTCGGAGAGAACCTCAAGAAAGGCGACGTTGACGGGCGGTGGAGGAGACTGCATGGTGGCGCCCTCTGCCGGCATTTCCTCGCGATTCGCCTCCACGCCTTCCAGTGCAAAGCGCACTCCCTCGCGGTGCAGTGAAGTGATGCCTTCACGGTTCTTCAGCGCGTCCAGGCCGAACGACAGAGCAAACCGCTTGGCCAACTCCTACATCAGCACACACACACACACACACATATTATTATTATTAATTACAGGCAAATCCAGTAGCATGGGGGAAGAGTGCAAGTGCACTATTACCACCCTGCGATGACGCCATGCGTACAAGAACCGCTCAAAGGTTCTAAAGAGAAAGAGATATAGGTAAAAAGTAAAGAATTCTAGAGAGAAGAGTGTTCGAAAATAAAATAATAAATTAACAGTAATAAACAATTCATCCGATAACACTCCATAATGTCACTCCACCCACACTCCTCAATGAATAACAACGAACAACAATAAATAAAAACATGATTCTATAAAAAATAACAAACAAAAATAAATATGATTCAATAGAAAACAACAACCAATACATTCACATTAACAGACAAGGACACACACACACACACACACACACACAGAAACACACACAGAAGCACACACAGAAACACACACAGAAACACACACACACACACACACACACACAGAAGCACACACAGAAACACACACAGAAACACACTGATACCAGGTCATAGGCAGTGATAAATTGCTGGAAGAATAGAGCAATGAATAGAGAGACACAAACGGTCTCACTATCTGATAATGTATGACTGAATAATCGCTGGCCCACAATGAAATTAACCTTTATCATCCCAGGTAGGGAAAATATGGATGGATTTCAGCCAAAATTATCGGACCACCTCAAATACCCAACGTATATACTCAGTGAAAAGCATTATTATTTGTATATAGCATTGTATATTTGTGTGTGTTTGTGTATTTGTATGCATTTGTGTGTGTGTGTGTGTGTGTGTGTATGTAGGTGTGGATTTGTGTCTGTGTCAGTGTGTGTGTGTGTGTGTGTGCCAGTGTGTCAGTGTGTGTGTGAGTGTCAGTGTGTGTGCCAGTGTGTGTGTGTCAGTGTGTCAGTGTGTGTGTTTAGTGCGTGTGTGTGTGTGTATTTGTATGTATTTGTGTGTGTATATGTATCAGTGTGTGCCTGTGTATGTGTATCAGTATGTACAAAGAACATACTGAAGCATTCGAACCATGGGTTATTGAGTTACAACTATGTTCTCATGTGGGAACACTGGGAGGATCAAGGTTAAGAAGGTAGGAACATCAGGATGTGGAAACTGGAGGTATCAATGGAGGTGGATGTGATAATTGAATGTGTGAATGTAGGTATTTGGATGTGTGGCGTGATATGACGCCAGATTTGGATGTGAGGTGAAAAGTGAATGTGAACGCAATTATGGTGATGTTTTGTATTCGGCAACTATTTTTATTACCATTATTTTCGCAATCTATAAGTCGGGTTGATGGGAGTAGAACTATTATGTGTAGCCCGAAAAAAACACAAACACAAGAAAAACGAAAAACAACTGAAAACATCAAAAGATTTTATACATTGACAATGAAATTAATCAGAAATTATATATTCAATATATAGCGTCCTTATTTAGTCTGGGCTTATATTATCGTTTCTTATAATTGTTCAGGCTTGTTATATTGAACAAATACACAAGCAACGAAACATCTGCACCCAAACGCAATGAAATCTGCAGATATCAAAGAATTGATATCAGTATAATATTTGAGCGTTAGGTTTTTAACCTAACGGTCCAGGGTTCGAGCCCCTGCTCGGGCGTTGTTTTTTCACCACAAAGGTATTTTCCCGCTATTTATCGTTTGTATCATATCTGGTATAATATTTCGTGGAGGATACCTTGAGAGCCAGGAACTCCTCGCCAATGCGGTCGACTTTGGCGTGCGGATGTTGGATGAGGCAGGTGAAGACACTCTGCAGCGAGAGCATCATGGTGCGCGCGCAGTTCACCTTGTTGATCTCGCGCGCCTTGCCCAGGGCAGCCTTGATGATGTCGCCGTAGTTGTTGTAGTACTGAACCAACAGGAATAAGCAGACACACACACACACACACATATATGTCACAGATATACCGAATATACCGAATGAATGAACAATAAATGAACACACAACACACACATCAGCAAAAATGAATGAAGATAAAACAATGCCTGATTATAAAAACGGCGAGAAATTAATAAAATAAAATATAGAGACAATTAAAACAGATAAAAAGGACACATCGTTTCCACAGTGGCAATACGTACTCTCACGTAGTGTTTGAATATATCGGCAGCACTGCGGATCGAGATAACATTGTAGATAACCAGCTTGCAAAAAGACGCCAGCAAATTGCGACGCTTGTGCAAATCCTCTATTTTGGCGTGCTCATCCTGTTCGTCTGCATGCGTACACACACACACACACACACACACATACACAGATGGTTTAGTTAACAGTTGTAGAAACGGAGCGATAAATCAATCACTCCACAATCAATATACAATCATCAGCCGATTAGTTTAAACACATTATCCAATTAATTTACAATAATAAAACAGACAATCTGCAACAATTACACAACCAGTTACCAATCATTTCATAATCAATCTGCAATCATAATAAATCAATGTACAATAATAAAACAAGCGATCTACAATAACTTAAAATAAATATACAATTATTTCACGATGAATTTACAATCATAATCAATCAATCCACAATCATAATCAATCAATCTACAATCAATTTCCAATCATGATACACCAAAATACAATCATAACACACTCAATCTACAATCATTACACAATCAATCTAAAATAAAAAACAATCAATCTACAAGCATTGAACAATCAATCTACAATCATAACCCAATCAATCTACAATCATTACACAATCAGTTTCCAAACATAATACACAAAAATACAATCATAACACACTCAATCTACAATAATTACACAATCAATCTACAATCATAAAACAATCAATCTACAATCATACCCAGTCAATCTACAATCATAAAACAATCAATCTACAATCATACCCAGTCAATCTACAATCATACCCAGTCAATCTACAATCAATCTACAATCATAACGCAATCAATCTACAATCATAACACACTCAATCTACAATCATAACACAATCAATCTACAATCATTACACAATCAATCTACAATCATAACACAATCAATCTACAATCATAACACACTCAATCTACAATCATTACACAACCAATCTACAATCACAACACAATCAATCTATAATAATTACACAATCAATCTACAATCATAACACAATCAATCTACAATCATTACACAATCAATCTACAATCACAACGCAATCAATCTACAATCGTAACACGATCAATCTACAATCATAACACAATCAATCTACAATCATTACACAATCAGTTTCCAAACATAATACACCAAAATACAATCATAACACACTCAATCTACAATAATTACACAATCAATCTACAATAATAAAACAATCAATCTACAAGCATTAAACAATCAATCTACAATCATACCCAGTCAATCTACAATCATTACACAATCCATCTACAATCATAACACACTCAATCTACAATCATAACACAATCAATCTACAATCATAACACAATCAATATACAATCATAACACACTCAATCTACAATCATTACACAAACAATCTACAATCATAACACAATCAATCTACAATCATAACACACTCAATCTACAATCATAACACACTCAATCTACAATCATTACACAATCAATCTACAATCATTACACAATCAATCTACAATCATAACACAATCAATCTACAAGCATTAAACAATCAATCTACAATCATAACCCAGTCAATCTACAATCATTACACAACCAATCTACAATCATAACACATTCAATCTACAATCATAACACAATCAATCTACAATCATAACACAATCAATCTACAATCATAACACAATCAATCTACAATCATAACACAATCAATCTACAATCATAACACACTCAATCTACAATCATAACACACTCAATCTACAATCATTACACAATCAATCTACAATCATTACACAATCAATCTACAATCATAACACAATCAATCTACAAGCATTAAACAATCAATCTACAATCATAACCCAGTCAATCTACAATCATTACACAACCAATCTACAATCATAACACATTCAATCTACAATCATAACACAATCAATCTACAATCATAACAATCAATCTACAATAATAACACAATCAATCTACAATCATAACAATCAATCTACAATAATAACACAATCATAACACAATGATGAGAGATTGTTGCGTGCGCGCACCGTTGTCATCGTCGAAAAACACGTATGTTTGAACGAAATCATTGAGCTGAGTCTGCATGTTTTTGTCGGGGAAGAAGACCAGTGGTTTCAGGTGAGTGTTGGACGCTAGCTGACTGCTGAACACCACCAGTAGGTCGCATATCGATATGTACGCCTGCAAACACACACACATGAAGTTTAATGGAGCTCATTAGATGAACACATAGTGAGGGCCCGAAACATATATTTCAAGTCGATGCTGAACAAACTGAGAGGGGACAGCTCAAACCGTGCTCATCTTCGGTATATTCAACTCGCTGAGTACATGCACGTCAACGGATGATTCCAACAGAAAAGGAACCCGGGAGTAAAGTGAATAAAACGAGGTGTGTGTGTGTGTGTGTGAGGAATAGGAAGAAATTCAGCTTGATGTACACTTGCAGCGTGTTTAATGTCAATGAACGTGCACAAGAACACCGCCCACCTCTTCACGAAACACGTGGTTGGGATGAGAAGACATGAGCTGCTGCATCACTTCCATGTAGGCCCAGAGCCGGGAGCGCAGACACTCTAGCTGGGCGGCATCGGGCACTCCATGGCTGGCCGTCTCCTCGACATGGTGCAGCGACCACATCACGCCGAACATGCACGCGGCAATTGTGTGCTTCACCGCCTGTGTACAAACACGGACACACCACACAAGTGTGTAGATACCAATAACACACACACACACAAACTGGAAAGAAAAGGTTGGGTAATTTGGAGTGAGAGAGATCGAAGGGGACACAATAAATGCCTTAGGCAGACCAGAGTGGTTAGGGATATAGGGGTTTGGAGACAGCACAGTCTGAGCCTTGCTCATCTGTACACAACAACTAGTGAATACAACTAGTGAGTATACACATCCGACCTTTCATTTTGAAATTGAAGTACGAATTACGAAGAAAAACTGAGGGATAAATGATAAAACACAGACAGAAAAGACGGATTATACGGATGGACGGACAGCTGGGACGTACCTCGGGCGGAAAAGCACGAGATCCGTCGCGCACCTCCTCAATAATGCGCATCAGAGTGTCCCAGATGTTCCAGGGTGCCAGGTTGTGGTAGGTGGAGAGAATGGCCACTTTCTTCACACTGCTCACCAGCGAGAATATCTCGTCTTCGTTGGGCTCCTCCGACTGACCAACCAATCAAGAATCAATCAGTGACAAATCAACAATCAATCAGTGACCAATCAACAATCAATCAGTGACCAATCAACAATCAATTCGTGATTAATCACCAATCAATCAATCAGTAACCAATCAACAATCAATTCGTTAATAATCACCAATCAACATTCAGTAACCAATCAACAATCAATTCGTGATTAATCACCAATCAAACAATCAGTGACCAATCAACAATCAATTCGTGATTAATCACTAATCAACAATCAATTCGTGATAATCACTAATCAACAATCAATTCGTGATTAATCAACAATCAATCAATCAGTGACCAATCAACAATCAATCCGTGATTAATCAACAACCAATCAGGAACCGATTAGTGATTAATAAAAAATAAATCAACGATGATAAAAATGCTTATAATGCGAATGTTTATAATAGAATAAAAACCAGAACAAAAACAAAAGTGAGAACAAAAAATATAAATGGAAAAGTAACGACAATTGAGATTATATAAAACTAATAATATTTCCTTACCAAGCGCAAACAATCAACCACCAATAATAGCACACACACACAGACATACACACACACGCACACATACTGAATTTCCTATGTTTATTGCGGTGAAAAACAGAGGAAATTGAGAAGGAAGAACGGTGTACTAACACCGGCAATGAGAGAGGTGTACTCGTCGACTGCCTCGCGATATCTCGCCACCACGGCGTCGATCAGCGTGTCACGCGCCACCAAGCAGCGACTGCGAATGGCGTGATTGTCGGCACAGAGTAGCTCGAGCGATTTGGCGCATGCGTTGAGCACGTCGGTGTCGGTGTGACGCTCGACCACTTTCTCACACAGAGCAAGCAGAGCGTCCAAGTTCTGCAACAACAACAGCGCAGTAAGCAATAGAACGAGTACAAGTTCAGTTCACAACTGTGCTTGAGAACCCAAGAACAAGCAACGAAAAACACAAGAAACACAGAGAGAGTGGAACAAACTTATTAATACGCTAAAAAGTAGAAAACTGAACAGATTAGAAACAAAAATTACTAATTAAAATTAGAAGGGCCTGGATCATAAGAAAATAAGTAATTAATGAGATTTTGAATTACATAATGTGAAAGAACCACGTGCTGCAGATGGAAGTTAACGGTTGCCTTATGAGCCGAATTCGTCGACACAAAACTCAATCTGATCTCATCGGGAAATTACCACATTGGATCGAACCATAACAGAATGCACCCATAGCACAAAAAGACGGTGCACATTATAGCCCAGAGGTGGGCAATCCGTGGCTATAGAGCCGCATGCGCTGTCTAGTAGCCCCCTGGAGCATTTTCACTAATGTTTGGAAATGGAACAATATGGAGGAGGGAATTTTGTTTTTCTTTCAATATAGTGTAGTGTCGCAGCCCTGAACTATGTTACACACACAGCCAAGTGAACCAGCTATATTATACACAACCAACACCTAAGACACTAGAACACAGAATGCATGTACAAAATCACCCAGCTCGGTCATAATTTGTTTGCGGCTCCAGACATATTTGAATTTTTTGTTGCAATATGACTCTTTGAACATTTTGGGTTGCAGACCCCTGCTAGAGGCGAACATGCCGAAGAAACAAGAGGAAATTATGGCTCGGATGAGACCTCAGTGAGCTGACCTTTTCCTGGCGCGACGTCGTGTAGATGTCCAGGTCAAAGTACTGCGGAATCGACACCAAATTGGCCACTTTCTCCGGATCGGCGGCGTATTTGGCGAGCAGGGATGGAAGAGTGGCAATGAAGTGTTCGGTGAGACGAACCCGGTCGTCACTCACTTGCTTGACCTCCCGAGCCGACAACACCTTCCTCAGAGGACCCCGGCCCACAGGAGGCTCCCCGCACGCGCTCTGTCGCACGGCGCACACCATGATCTCGATCAGCGAGTTCTCCTGCCTGCCATGAGCGCCAACCATACACACATACATCATACATCATTATGATATTCAAATGCCTAACCGGAAAAGACCAAATTGAACACGAAAATTCATTAAAATCGACAGCATATATACGAGGAAATAACAACTAAACTTGTTCAGAACCACACAAAAAGAGATATAGAGAAATATGGCACAAAAACCAGAAAACAATAGAAAACTGTATTGCAATAGTATTGCGATAGATGTGTTCTGGTTTTTTATTAAGATAATTTTTTTTTACAATTTACGCATTTGAACACAGCAGTGGAAAGGCTAATGTTCGCGTGAATTTTTGCATGGGCAAAGCCTCACGGCCCCGGCTGGCACACCGCAGGTCCGGCCGTACAGGTTTTGCAGTCACCGCCAGCACAGAAACTGCACGGCTGCGCGCACACAAAACCCGCATTGCGACAATTGGGCTATCCCTTTCAGAAACGGACCCAAACGTTTCACCTCGCCAGGGAATCGAACCCTGGATCTCTCGTGCAGAGAGCGTGCGTCTTAGCCACTCGGCTACGAGGCGGATATTAAGATAGCAACGACAACTGGAAGACTAGCGCTTGCTGACTCATTGTTGTAAATGTTGTATAATTGTTATGTGTAGTGCGTTGTAATAGTTGTCACGTGTGTTGTAGATTTTATGCCAAGAGTGATTGTAGACTGATGGAGCGTTAGGAATTTGAAAAGCAGTGAGAAAGATAGAGATGAAGTGATAGGAAGTCAGAGACAGAATAATCGTGGACTTTTAAGCGTTATTGTTCTTGTAATATTGTTTCGTATATAATATATTCTTATTGTTCGTACTGCTTGGAGTTTGATCACAGTGAAAATCAACTCGGTGAGAACATAAATTCACTATATCCAACATGCAAACAAATAAGTTAGTGAGCGAATTTTCACAGCCAATAGGTGCAAATTAAATGGATCGGTAAAATTTCACAAGCAAACTCGAGCGACATCGATTCAAACCGGAAAATGGCCAAGTATGAATGCTAAAATTAGCGTGTTGTGAGCGAGTGAGTGAGAGAACAGAGACGGAGCGAAATAGCAGAGAAATAGAGTGTATGTGATAAGAATAGAGAGAGAAAGAGGGTGAGAGAGGGAGACAAGGAAAGAGTGAAAGAGTGAGAGAGAGGGAGAAGAAGAGATAGAGGGAGAGAGAGGGGGGAGAGAGAGAGGGAGAAGCAGAGATAAAGAGAGAGAGAAAGGGAGAAAGAGAATGAGAGTGAGAGAGAGAGCGAGAGAGAAAGAGAGAGAGAGAAAGGCTGACTTATCGTCCAGCGCCTCTTCCATGGGACCCGGTTCCTCAATGAGCAGATCAGTCATACACTCCCAGTCCTTGATCATCGGGTTCGATTCGATCAAACTGTCCACCAGATATGCACCATGCTCGTGCAACTACACACACACACACACACACACACATTCAAACACATACACATAGCCTACACCGAAGTTATCTTACATACACCTACAGGTTTGACCTATAGATGACCTGTACACTTGTTCTTGACCCAAATTTTCATCAACTCTCTTCACTCTAACTCCATAAGAGTGAATGAGCGTGCCGATTTGTGTTTTTGTGTGTCAGTGTGTTTGTGTATATGTGTCAGTGTGTTTGTGTATATGTGTCAGTGTGTGTCTGTGTGCATGAATGTGTGTCAATGTGTGTGTCAGTCTGTGTGTGGGTGTGTATGTGTGTGTGTATATGTGTCAGTATGTGTGTACATGTGTGTATATGTGTCAGTATGTGTGTACATGTGTGTCAGTGTGTGCATGTGTGTGTGTGTCAGTATGTGTGTACATGTGTGTCAGTGTGTACATGTGTGTCAGTGTGTGCATGTGTGTGTGTGTGTGCATGTGTGTCAGTATGTGCATGTGTGTCAGTGTGTGCATGTGTGTCAGTGTGTGCATGTGTGTCAGTATGTGCATGTGTGTCAGTGTGTGTGTGCATATGTGTCAGTGTGTGTGTGCATATGTGTCAGTGTGTGCATACGTGTCAGTATGTGTGTGTGTATATGTGTCAGTATGTGTGTACATGTGTGTCAGTGTGTGTGTACATGTGTGTCAGTGTGTGCATATGTGTCAGTATGTGTGTGTGTATATGTGTCAGTATGTGTGTACATGTGTGTCAGTATGTGTGTGCATGTGTGTCAGTATATGTGTGTATATGTGTCAGTATGTGTGTGTATATGTGTCAGTGTGTGTGTACATGTGTGTCAGTGTGTCAGTATATGTGTGCATATGTGTCAGTATGTGTGTGTATATGTGTCAGTGTGTGTGTGCATGTGTGTGTGTGTCAGTGTGTGTATCACCTCGGATTCGATGAAGAACTGCACCAGGTCGCGAATGAGCGGTGTGTTGGGCAGTCGCCGCTTGCCTCGTTGACTGCGCTGAGCATCGGTCAATTCGGTGGCCGTATCGTCGGCGATAAACAGCCGCTCGTTGAGAAACTCGCCGGCCGCCTGCGCGACGGCGCGGTGTGACGAATACACCAGCTCATACACGTGCTCACAATCCTTGTCCGACAGAATGTCGCGGTGGTACCTGCCGATATCGGTGTGTACACACATCAGGGTTGGAAAACAACCAAAAACCATGTTTCTTTAGAAAAACACCCCAAAAAACAATGTTTTCTTTTTTCTGGTTTTTCACACTTTGCACGCACAAATCGAAAAAAGGATTGTACCATGCTATTTAGTATATAGTTGAACATATTTTAGTACCACTTATCAAGAACTTTGTAAACATTGAAAAACTATAAAAATAAAATCATAAAAATATACACAAAGGATCTTGAATTTCACCTTGTGGCATCTATAAGCAACGCAAGTTTTAAACCGCTTCCAATTGCAAAAGCATTCGATTTAAACCAAACAAATCCTGACACACATACATACAAACATACACGAAGAAAGGCATCTTCTTGATCTTGATCATACTTTTTAAATCTTGAATATTATCAAGACACACACACACACACACACATATATATATATAGAACACAGCCTTGTGAATATTGGCGCTTTTGTCGGATATTTAGCACGAAATGCAGCGAGAACGGCCGGCGTAACATTGGCACTCACTTGAGAATGCTGATCACCAGTTTGACGGCCTGCACGGCAACGTCAAACTCCTTGTCCATGGTCATCGCCACAATACGATCCTTGAACTTGGAAGTGAACAGTTCCAGCTTGCCTTTCAGCTCCTCCGAAGAGTACAGCGGCTGAAGAGCCTGTAGACACACACACACACACACATGCACGCGCGGGACAATAACTGAATATGCAAGAATCGGTAACTAGCGGGAACAAATATATACACGGGAAAAGACCATGCAATAAACAGCACAGAATTTGAATTATGTGCTGTTTATTGCCTCTTGTCAATGGATAGTTTTGTTATTCGTTTCAACGCTATATCAAATATGTGAAATGTTCGTGATGGCTGCTATTGTTACTGAAGTTGTAAAGTCTCGTAAATTATTTCCTCAGCACCCATACACGTCACAATGCCCAACTTTTGCTTTCGTTTGCAAAATCGCAACACGCCAGCAAAGCCTTCACAACAATTATAGTGTCGGCGTGAAGACAAGGCCGTTCGCGAGTTTGTGTTGTGTTGTACCCCGGTTATCTGACATAGAGATTTTCTACAGTTGATCTACAAATGTGTATTAAACGTCAAAATTGACTCTACGGTCGGTCTACCGTCATGTATATGTTTCTACAAATGTCTACAGTTATGATTTTCTAGCTCATGACATAGAGAATTTCAATCATACGCAGAAAGGTTATCAGTTCCTGCAGACAATTGGAACACACTGGAAAACACTACAAGATCCCGTGTTGAACACCATATAAAACCCACCTGTAGACATTTGAGACGCACATCACCAACTTTATCGTGCAGTGTCCAGCCAATATACTTGAGGTACGAATCGTCGAGAAAGTTCTGGTGGAACTTTTTCATCCATATGCCGATCTCGGCCATACACACACTGCGGATCTCAGGCAGTGTGTCTCTGCGCACCACACAAGTCAACAAACACACACACACACACATTACATTACATTAAGACGTCTATACTGCGCTTTTCACCCGAGGGCCTCAAAAGCGCTCATACACACACACACACACACATTACATTACATTAAGACGTCTATACTGCGCTTTTCACCCGAGGGTCTCAAAAGCGCTCACACACACACACACGCACACACAACACACAAGCACAAGAGTCATACACATACACAATCACGAACACACATACTCTCACCTACATACACACACCCATACACACACACACACTCACCTACATACACACACCCATACACACACACACACACACAAAACAGAAATGTACATATACGCACAACTACAAACATACACTCATGTTTACATAATCAAAAACACAAAAATACACACGCACACACACATACATATTGAATAAGATAGCACAGCATACACACACACACACACACACATATATATATATATATATATATATATATATATATATATATATATATATATATATATATATATATATATATATATATATATATATATACAGATAGAGCTACACAGACACACACACATGAAATGATGATATAGCTCTGTTAAAACAGTTCAGACAACTATAAGAAGCCTGTAATATGTCATAGAGTATATGCAGCCGGACACAGGCGTGCACACAACACAGTTGAAAAAAGACAATATATTTGAGTGACTTGAAGGAGCCCAGTTTTCATTTGAGGTGCTTTGACGGATGGGACGTATTAGATAGAGAAATAGTGAGGAAACGACATGTTGGACTCGGTGGTGTAGTGGCAGAACACCCGCCTCACAAGCCAGAGGTCTGTGGTTCCAAACCCGGCGGAAAATTTCTTCGAGCGAACTCTATAATTCAACAGTCCCTGTCCACCCAGCAGTAAATGATGGTACGAGATATCAGTCATATGTTGTGTCATGCATTCTGGGGAGGTGGCTCTCTCTAATACGTCTTTCGTCCTTGTGGCGTCATAGCGTGGAGAGGGTCGGTTCTGCGGTGGCAGCGAGCTGCACGGGACACACCTATGTGTGTTCATAAGCTTCGACTTCTTCTCGTGTAGCAGCTGTCACTTGAGGCCTTTAACATTTACAAACACACACACACACATGAGCCGAGGTAGGCCGGCACAGACGCACCTGTAGCGATGCACAAAGACAGACTTGAACATGTAGGTGAGCATGTTCTTGATCTCGTCCATGTTCTCCTCCAACTCCTGTCGCTTGGTCAACAATGCCTCCAGGCGATCACTGGCCCTCTTGTCACGTGACTACACACACACACACATACATCAGTCACATTTTTTCCTAGTATGTACATATACTTGTGTGTATGTGAGCGTGTGTGCGTTTGATGTCATATATATATACACATACCGTGTAAGTATGTATATATGTGCAAATATTTGTCAGTGAGAGTGTATGTGTGTGTGTGTGTATATATACATATATTGTTTGAAACTGTACTGAAAAGCCAACTTATTGGAATGCAATACAGCAATTTACTTTACTTTACACGTACATATATATGCATGCATACCAAGATATTACATAGACATATAATAAAAACCCTGCAAAACAGGTAGATAAACCTAACATACACCAACACAAACAGACATAAAGTCACACAAGGACACACAGACACACACATACGTACACACACACACATACCTTTTGTCGTTCTGCCTCGTATTGTCTCTGGGTGTTGTCCATGTTGATTGACACGGTGAGTGCCACGTTGACCAATGCCGTCATCAGCTTCATTGCTGTAAAACACACCAACACACATACACATATACACACACACTGCTTAGAGCAGTGGTTCCCAACCTTTTTCAGTGCTAGCACCGTGTTCAAATCGGCAGTCAATTATCGCACATCCTGATGGATTCTTGATAGCTACATATGAAAAAGATAAAAATGCAAACAATATAATAAAAAACGTTTTTTTATTATTAAATATCCATTTATACAGCTTAAAATTCCCTTATAAGAGGACCAGACAAACGTTTTTTCTTCATGAAACAATATAAAAGCATAGTTAAAATATTTGTTCTTTAATATTTTTTATAGAAATCCTTGCAGTCCTTAGGAATCAGGTTAAGAAACCATGGCTCAGAGTCAAACGGTATGTTAGAATTGGTAAATGAGATAGACGATATAATCTACGATAACTTGGGCTGAGCATGTATTGTATGTTTACTTATTAATGTGTTTGCTTAATATTATGTGCATATTTATTATTTGTGTCTATTTAATCAATGTATTTATTAACAATTCAGAGTGGAAATCAGTCGTGCACACATCATCTTACACACACACACAAGACGAGTAGAAACAGCCAAATAAACGAATGTTGAGAAAAAGACAAAATCACAGAATAGACACGGGAAAGAAGACAAGAAAAGGAATGGGTCTATAGATGTAGTGTGTGTGGTTGTGTATGTGCGTGTGTGTTTGTGTGTGTGTGTGTGTATGTGTCGTGTGTGTATGCATGTGATGGACACACAACGCCTATCTGACATTATTCAGTTTTATAGGATGTATTATTTATTGCTATTTATTTATTATTTAGCTTTCGAACTCTCTTTCTCTCTAGAATTCCTTACTTTTTCAACTTTTCTCTCTCTGGATATCTTCCAGAGATAACACATGGAGCCAACGCAGGGTGATAATAGAGCACTTGCACTCTTCCCCCAATGCTACTGGATTTGCCTGTAATTAACGATAATAATCGTGATGATCTGACCGGCGAGGGTGGCCGTGTGACGAAAGGCGCGCACTTGCGAGTCTGTCAGGCCGGTGAGAAACGAGATGACGTTGTCCATGAGATGCTGGTCGTAGATGATGCTGTACTGACACTGCTTCACCAGTGTCGACACGAAATCGCAAAAATTACAGCGAAATTTCTTCCACGACTGACCGCTCTGTATCAGCGGATACTCACCCGATTCCTGCGCGTGCACAAACGCCACACACACATATGACACACACAGGACACACACACATGACACACACACACACACACACACATATGACAAACACACAAACACGATACACACACACATGCACACAAAACACACAAACATGACAGACACATACATAACACACACACACACACACACATGCACAACACACAAACACGATACACACACACACATGCACACAAAACACACAAACATGACAGACACATACATAACACACACACATATACACACACGACACACACACACATGACACATACAATACGGGAGTTACAAAGACAAATTAAATCAAAGTGATTAAACGGTAAAAATCAGAAATGTGACTGGACAAATTGGATAGAATAATATGCTTGTAATAATACAGTTTGCAAATAAATATCGTTATTTACAAGTGTAAAAATAGAATTCAATTGATTACACACACACAAACACATACATTCCCACATACAAAAGCAAGAACACAAACACACACACACATACCTAGCTATAAATACACACAAAACACACACACACACACACAAACACACACAAACACACAGGGAGACAGTGAGAATTAGACAGGCATACCAACACAAGGGAGAGAACAGGAGAGAAAGGAAGAGAATGGGAGAGACCTCGTCGAATTCCTCGGTCATCTTGCGAATGATGGCCACATCTTCCATGGTCTGTTGCATGTTGGTGGTGATGATTCCCTTGCAGCCGGATGCTGTGATGAAGAACTGGTTGAGAGCCAGCAGGGCAGCGTTCCTATTGGTCTTGTACTCGTCAACCCAGTCGTCGACGACCACCTGTCAATCAGATCAGATATTAGATCAGTGCTTCTCAACCTCTCTCGCACCTCCGCTTTCAAATAAGCAGTCACTTCTCGCACCCCCTTGATAGCTATATGAAAATATAAAAATACAAACGACGTTTTGAGATTATGAGATTTTCGAGATTTTGAGAAAGTGCATATTTAGATAATCTACACAGCAGATGAGACGAGCATATATATACATATTATCAAACCCACAATCAAAATATAAAGACGGTTTAGATTACAACAATGACAGTTAAATATGGTAAGATGGAGAAATAGCCACACACACACACACACACACACAGGCGCATACACAGATAAAAGTATACACACAAGCACACACACACACACGCACACACACAGGCGCATACACAGATAAAAGTATACACACAAGCACACACACACACACGCACACACACACACACACACACACGCACACACACAGGCGCATACACAGATAAAAGTATACACACAAGCACACACACACACACAGGCGCATACACAGATACAAGTATACACACAAGCACTAATATACGTATTATTATTAAGACAGTAAAAAGACTTACTTAGGAAATTTTTTTTAGTATGTTTCTTGAAAAGAGATAGAGATTTGATTGAGCGTATTGAGGGAGATAGCCTATTGTAGATGCGAGGTCCTAAGATAGAGAAACAACGATTGTAGTGAGAATGCCTAGAAGGAAAGGAAGGTTCAACTAGCAGAAGTACAAGTATACACACAAGCACACACACACACACACACACACACACACAAACACAGACACACGCCCACACAAACACAGGCGCATACACAGATACAAGTATACACACAAGCACACACACACACACACACACACACACACGCACACACACGTGCCTGGAGTGAGGAGCGACCGTCTCTGACGATGGTGTAGAGACTGGTTTCTTCCTGCTGTTGTTGTTGTTGTTGTTGTTGTTGACGCATAGCTCGTTGATGGTGTGCGTTGTGAGAGAGAGGAGGTCTGCCGCGACCTCTCCCACGACCTCGCTTGGCCGGCGGAGGCAGAGTGGCTGCGGCAGTAGAGAGAACGTCGCCTGTGTGATCCACTGGACGCTTGATCACCGCCGCTACACACACACACACACACACACACACATTACATTAGGTAGATATTTATATAGCGCCCTACACCTAGAGGGTCTCTAGGGCGCTGCACACGCGCACACACACAAACGCACACACACACACACACAGAAACTCACACACATAGGCACACACACACAGAAAGTGAAAGGTAAAGAAAGAAGAGAGATAATTTACACCTTATAATCATCACTAATATAGACAATGTTCTCTAGAGTATAATACGATTTCACCATGAAAAGTTTCTTAGTGTTTTTTGAAAACAGGGATAGAAGTGATAGAACGTAGTGTTGGGGAGTGCTAAACACACACAAACACACACACACACACACATACACACACACACACAACAGTAAGTGAATATAATGGACTGTGTGGTGTAGTGGTAGCACAGCCGCCTCACAAGCGGGAGGTCCGTGGTTCGAAACCCGGGGCGGAGGAGAATTTACTCGGGCGAATTATATAATCCAACAGCCCCTGTCCAGCCAGTAGTAAATGATGGTACCAGATATCAGTCATGTGTTGTGTCATGTATTCTGGGGAGGTGGCCCTCTCTAATACGTCTTCCGTTCTTGTGGCGTCATAGCGTGGAGAGGGTCGGTTCTGCGGTGACAGCGAGCTACACGGGACACACCTGTGTGTTCATAAGCTTCGGCTTCTTCCCGTGTAGCAGCTGTCACTTGAAGCCTTTAACCTTTAAACTTGAACAGAAGTGTGAGCGAGTGTATCTGTATTTGTACATTCATCCGCCTGTTCATCTTTACATGTGAATAGTTGTAACTTATTAATTTGCACTATTAGATATTCAGCAATAACACTAGACGATAAAAAATCACTCACTGGAAATTGAACCAGGATAAACGGAGTATGAATGTCTGTAAGCATGAAACACGTGTGTGTGTGTGTGTGTGTGTGTGTGTGTGTGTGTGTGCGTACATCTACCACGACCCCGACGCGTCATTGAAATGGTGATGGGCGGAATTGGTTCATAGTGTTGTGGCGCGTTTTCCGACACAGGATCGGTCAATGGAGAGTCAGGCGCCGCCGACGCCATGGAGGCAG
This sequence comes from Sacculina carcini, assembly GCA_916048095.2. Lineage (NCBI taxonomy): Eukaryota > Metazoa > Arthropoda > Thecostraca > Sacculinidae > Sacculina > Sacculina carcini. The sequence continues at coordinate 7,928,159 of OU696579.1, read as the reverse complement.
GAGATTGTTCCCGCTGCTGCTGTTGAAGATCATGGTGATGTTGAAGAACGTCTGCCGGAGAATCTGTCTCCATTGGCAGCGAAGCAGCAGCCTCGTGATCCTACCAGACACCGACACACACACACACACACACATAAACATAAATACATATGCACAAAGTACAAGGAGATATTGATATCACGATTGTTCCCCGAATGCTTCTAAAGCACGTGTACGCACTTTGGAAATATAAACACAAGCACATGCAAAATATGATATACCAAACTAAACCCAAAAATCACTGGTGGTGTGAAAATTAAGCTATTTGAGTAGAAAGAAAGTGTATTGATCGAAATAAAAACAAAACCGATACTGAAAAACAGAAATTCAAATCGGGAAAAATATGTGACGAAACAAAAATACAACGTTATAACGGAGTAAAAAGAAGAAGCATAAAATAGAAAGCAGAAATGTCACACATATAGTGAATGTTATACACATACGAGGAATGTGTCATATATATATATATATTATAGTGTCATATACCTCTTGCTGAGCCTGCTCGATACAATCCATGCCCTGGGGCTCATTCCTGCAATATTCACACACACATACAAAAACACACAGACACACAGACAGACAGACAAACACATACACACACATATATACATATATATATATATATATATATATATATATATATATATATATATATATACACACAGACACGAGAGTATGTTGAACGATGACTACACCACTTATGAATTCTACTCACATGGGCATTACCCACACACCGCCGATACAGATAAATTGCAATGGCTCCTCTGTTCGAGAAATTTCGGGCAATTTCATACGCATAGAAGCAGAAAAATGTTCTAGATCTGATATGTGGGGTTGCCAAGTGGGGACGATGAGGAATGACTATGGACGGAATGGGGAATACAATGACGGACAAAACAGGACAAATGTGCGATTCCATCCATCATAAATCGTATATTTTAGTTTCTACCGACTTCATGGAATCTAATTTGGGGAATCAAGCGAACTTATTGAATTTATCAGCGTTGTTGTGGAGAGAGATCGTTCATTAAGAAGTGGGAAATGAGCGAGAAAATGAATGGGCACCACCACACTAGAACCTCTTTCGTAACCTGCAATGCATGCGTAATTGCAAGTGTGTGTGTTTGACGGCTGACGTGTTTGCGTTGTACGGAGTATCAGGCGGTTCCGTGTCGTCATTGTACGGCGTCATTGGAGGTGGTTCGTAGTCGGTAGGCGGACCATCATCCATGCGAATACGCTTACCACCGCCCACGTAACGATGCATTGTCTAGTCATATACATACGCATGCACAAATTGTATTGCTTGTGTATTGTAAACAGCATGAGCAATACAAGGAAAATAATAGGCGAACACAAATTAATAATACACATATGAATAATACTGTAGAACACATGGAGCGAAAAAATGTATAAGTAACACACGCTAGTCACTTTATAAGCCATCACTTACGAGGAGCAAATGTGCTTAGGAGGCCAGTTGCGCGTTAAACTAAATAATAGCAGGATTTCAGCTGTATCGTTGATTTGATTCAAAAACGATATGCAATAGAAAACATAGCCGGTTAGTGAAAGCAGCTTATTGTTTACTGTTGTTTTGGCGGGATAAGCGCCAGGTTCGTTAGCCAAGCTATTTTGTAATTATTTTTCGGATTACTTGCAAATTAAACCGTGTGGAAACCAAAAAATTGAAGACCACATGAAAAAATCTCAGCAATGAAAAAAATATGATTTTTTCGCATTTTGTTCAAAAACATTTCAACAAAAATTGAACATACAAACAACCCAAAAATAAATAGTTTAGGCATTTTGGTCGACATCTATGGACGTATATGACTAGTCTCACAAACCCTTATTGTTTTGAAAGGCAACACCTATTATTTATGACAGTGCCGCAAGTTGAATCGGTTAGTGACGCAGTTGGTGACTTTGCCGCCGTAGTCGTGTGTTTGTTGTTGTTTGTTCGGTGAGTGTTCGTTCAGTTTTGCTCACAGCTAATAATCAAATTTGAATTCAACTAACCTAGAAATTCCTTGTTTATTTCTTCGGAATCATTATCTAGTGCGACAATTTCTTTGCAATAATTAGCCAAGTCGTTTGGGTGAACATAGCATTGCTTCAAATTGCTTAGTAATTCGGCGGCGTTTGGTGAGTACTTTTGAGTTACTCTGATGTCTGCTGGAGTCGAACATTGGATTGACGCTAGGATTGTCTTAATTTTTTCATAATCAACATCAACGTATATTTGTAGAGCGCACATATCAACACGCACAAATGAAGTAAAACAAATAGCAAATAGTAAATAAACACCGCAACAAGAATAAGCAGACATGCGGCAAACACAAGTATACATACTCATACACAAAATTCACTTACGTACACATACGTACCCATATTCAAAACATACAAACACATATACCTATGTACACACATACGTCAATACATACACATATATATACATAAATATACACTCATACACATGTACGCATAATATTCAGTAAGAAGTAATATTTAGTATGTCGAATGTTGCGCTCCTTATTCACCAATATTTATCGCATATTGATGGCGCTTATTTCACGTTGAGTCTGCCCCAGCCGGCTTGCTGTTGACGGTTAACGTGCGTGTTTGGACTTGAATGTTGATTGTTCGTGGATTACTATAAAAATGTGAAAAATGTTTGTAAAAATTGTGAAATGTATGTATCAATAGTTTGAGTTGAAACTAATGTTTCATATATATATAGCTACGTGACGTCATTTTCGGCGTTTTTTTTGCGGTGTATTCGTGTATAATTTTGACTTGTCTCTTGTTTACGAACTGTCTCAGTATTGGCATTGGAGAAGGACTTTTATGTGACGTCAGAGCATGACCTTCATGGCAGCGCGTTTGTCTTTCAATGATAGATTGAGTGATAGAGTCTACTGTTTTTTATGAGTGTTGTGGACAAGGCCCACAATGATCGGTCGTTGTGAAATATTATGTAGAAATGAGTCCAGTGGATGAGGAACAATCCGGTTATACGGGACATACAATGATTTAACTGGCAAATGTTTCTGAAATTTCAAGAATGCTATAAAATTCGAAAATTAAAAATGAATAAAAATGTTAGAAAACTGTTTGGAAAATTTTAGATGACGCCTGGTTTGTGCAGCAAAGCTTCTTATATTGCTGTTTTTCTGTTGGATTATGCGCTCGCCTTGTATGCCTTGTGACCGAGTGACGTCATTTTCTCATCCACGTACAGTCAAGTGTAGTGTCAAATTGTATCCGCTGTGCTAGCAGGCGATGCATGTGTAATCTCTGACGAACCATCAATGTGACTCAGCGATAAGCTAGACACCAGACACAGATAGTCAAACACCAACCTTTGTGTGTGTTTATTTAACGATGTGAATGTTTTCGTAAAACAAGTTACCACTTTTTATTGGTGTCGTGTGGTGCCAAAGACCGTTACACTTGAAGAAGCGTTACTTCAGATCAAGCACTATGGGTTTTGCATTATTTTCATGTTACGTTTGTGTGTTGTTGTTTGAGTTTGACAGGCTCATTCTGCTTTGTTTGTTTGTTTATCTATATGAATTCATTGTGTCATTCATGTGTGTTGTGATGTTTTTTCCATTCTCTGAACATTGTTTTTCTTGCCGTCATAAATATCTGATGGATCAGTTCATTATTTCACAATTGGAACTGAAATCCTACTTGGCAGAGGGCTGCTTGTAAATGCGATATGACATCTTTGATTTCTGTATACACCACTTGTGTCTGTGTGCGTGTCTGTGTCTGTGTGTGCGTGTGTTGTGTCTGGGTTTCAATGTCATATGTCGTGTGACAGCGTCTTAGCGTCTTACTAGACATCTCTGTCACACCGTTTCTTTTGTTTGTTTATTTTGCACGCGTTTTTGCATAAGTCTGTTTGAGGTTGGTTTGGTTAGCTGTGCTGTGTTCACAGTAGGGTTCAATGACCCAGTGAATGCTGGTGTTGTATGCTTGTTGTTTTTTTAAGAATCGACCTTTTCCAACTCATTTCTAGCTGTTCACGTTTTTACTTGGCAGTGGCAAAAAACTGTATGTTCTTGGTATGAATTTTTGGTGAAGAGAGAAATATAAAAAACAATTAAATTCAGACGCAGAAAGGGACAATTAGCGAAATGAGACAACTAGCAAATGGAAAAATGACGTCATGTGATGTTGATTCTGGAGGTGTTTTATTATTTTTCTGCTTGATTAGATTGAGCGCTGCCTATTTGATTAGTGAGTGTGTGTGTGTGTGTGTGTGTGCAATTGCACAGATTGTTGGTTGCACGTGTGTCGTGTTTGTCGTCACACCTATCATCAACATGCAGACTCGCACGTGCCTGATTTTGCTGCTCACTGTCACGGCAGGTGAGTGCCAGGTGGCTCGTAGTGGCTCGCCTCTCGATGCCGGGAAATACACACTGCAGAAATCAGTGAAATGTCGGCAACCTACGAACCATTACGCCCACGAACCATTATGCCTACGAACCATTATGCCTACGAACCATTACGCCTACGCCTGCTGTCCCCACTCTCGTGTTAGTTTGGTTTAGATTTGGTTATTAAGACTAGGTTAGGAAATAAGACAGTGTGGACTGAAGCGCAGGCGTAATATCCTTATCTCCGAAATGTCTCAAATGTGTGTGTGGGTGTGTGGACGTCCTTCAAGGACGTTTTGTTGGACAAGTTAATTTGTGCGCTGAATGAAAATATAATATAATATAATACACGTACCCTGTATGAAAATACACCAGAGTAATTCACATTTGCCAGGCACTGGAATTCGGTGGTGTTTGTCTGTACTTCTCGCTGTTTGTTTGTATGTGTGTTTGTGTGTGTACAATGGAATTTCATTGTTTTCGCTTAGACCAGGGGTTCTCAACCTTTTGATGGCTCCATACTCGCAATGCATTGTTGAATATGGTTCCATATTCCCTACTTACTTGACTGTTCAAATATTGATCACCAATGATCTGTTATTTGCCAGTATGTCTTCCAGATTCACGAATATTTCAATCACTTGAATTTACTGTACTGTGTGTGTGGGTACGAATACCCCCGGCTAAGAACCCCCGAATACCCCCGGCTTAGGCTGTGATTAGTTACGCGGCACAACAATGTTGGAATTTCATTATCAAATGAATGACAGCATATCGGCATCAGGTTACATCAGGATCTGTTCTGTGTGTGTGTGTGTGTGTGTGTGTGTGGTATGAAGGCTTGGCGGTGGAAACATCGTCTTCTCAGCCGGTCGTTACTGATACAACAGGTAAACTCACTTCTGACACTACCCCTAGATCCACAAGTACCGCCTCCTCTACCACTACTACTCCGGGCTCCACCACCAGTAGCACCACCACCACTACTCCGGAATCAACCACTACTACCACCACGACTCCGGAATCAACCACTACAACCACCACGACTCCGGAATCAACCACTACAACCACCACGACTCCGGAATCCACCACTACAACCACTACTACTCCGGAATCCACAACCACTACAACAACTAAATCTACAACTACAACCAAGTCCACAACGACCACCACAACAACTAACTCCACGACCACAACGACCACAGCCAAGCCGGCCGACACGCAGCCTCACACTGGCTTCTGGAACGTGACCGACAGAAAGCAGGGTCGTGTGTGTGTTCTGGCTCGTATGGGCCTGCAGCTGCGTGTTGTCTATCCGACCAACAAAAACTCGGTCAGTCTCTCTCTTTCTCTTTCTGTCTATCTCTCTCCGATCCTCTTTCTCGGTTTTCTGTGAGATCTCAGATCTCAGCTACACTTTGTGAGTATATATGCCTTGCCCGTTGAATAAGCCGGGGTGTGTCTAGAGGAATGCGGTTCCGCTGCTGTTTGGCAAGAAAGAGTTTGTGAGCATTCATTACAGATGATGAGAGTGACATTTCTATTTATCTAGGTTAAGTTATAGCTGAACCAGCTAACGTTGGTTACATTGTTTATGTCGTATTCAAGCGAGCTCCAGTATGTCATTATGCTAGTGGTATCTGCTGCTCTTTAATCGATAACGCCAAAACAGTTTAAATTGCACGACATATAAATCAACAACTCCCGTGCTAAACATCACAACGGCACCTCTTAATAATACTAATTATCACAATCAGTATCAAATTCCTCACTATTAACACAGTATGTATTCCGTATGTAGTATGTACACACGTTTGTATTCCGTATTATCAAATTCCTCACAATTAATGAACGATCAATGAATGCAAAACATCACAAAAACAGCCAAATTGTCTATTTAAAACACACACAATCGGCTCTGTACCAGAGGTTCTCAACCGAGGGAGCGATGGTTCATGTGAAGAATCAAAGAAAATATATGGTTTGCACTGTGATTTATATTCTTTCCTAGGAAAAACGTATTTCTTGAACGTCTTGAAGCAGCTTTAAGCTGTATGGATGAGTATTGATCAAGTAGATTTTGTCAGTACGTCATTTATATTCTCATTTATCTATAAAGAGTCCAAGGCGGACCGAGAACGAATGTTAGCAAAGCAGAACTGGTGAACACACACACACACACAGTGCATCTATGTGCACTGACAGTGTGTATGAGTGTGTGTGCGAGTGTTTGTAGCGCAATACAAACACTATTCAAAAATGTCATCATCGACACCTACACACACACACACACGTGAGCTGATAGCATGAAACACGTGGGCGCCGACATTTTGTTGGTGTGTAGAGTGCACGTGTACTTTTATTGGTTGTGTTAGGTGTTGATTGCGTTGCAACATTGCATTATCGGCTGGTTGAAATCATTCACTCTCTCTCTCTCTCGTCTGTCTTCACTGTTCACGCCAACACGGCGTGTTTTCACCAGCGTCCTTGTGTGTCTGTATGTGTGTGTGTTTGAGTGTCTGTATGTCTGTGTTTGAGTGTCTGTATGTGTGAGTGTGTGTGTCTGTATGTGTGTTTGAGTGTCTGTATGTGTGTTTGAGTGTCTGTGTGTGTGTGTGTCAATGTGTGTTTGAGTGTCTGTGTGTGTGTGTGTGTTTGAGTGTCTGTATGTGTGTGTTTCAGTGTCTGTATGTGTGTGTTTCAGTGTGTGTGTGTGTGTTTTAGTGGGGGTGTGTGTTTGAGTGTCTGTGTGTGTGTGTGTGTGTGTGTTTTAGTGGGGGTGTGTGTTTGAGTGTCTGTGTGTGTGTTTGAGTGTCTCTGTGTGTGTGTGTGTTTGAGTGTCTGTGTGTGTGTGTGTCAATGTGTGTTTGAGTGTCTGTGTGTTTGAGTGTCTGTGTGTGTGTGTGTGTGTGTTTTTGAGTGTCTGTGTGTTTGAGTGTGTGTGTGTGTGTGTTTGAGTGTCTGTGTGTGTGTGTGTGTGTGAGTGTGTTTATATTGGGAAGGCGGTGGTGATGGTTCTATTGTGTGGACAACAAGTGGATAACTCCAGTCGGCTTGTATTCTAGCGTGCTGAGTTTGCGACATGCAGAGAGAGAGTGAGAGAGGTTGTCATGCTTGTAGCGCGTGTATTTGACATTTGCCATGTGCTTTCCATAAAACGTCATTGTCTTGCATTGTGTGTGTGTGTGTTTTGTTGGTGCATGTGTTTTCAAGTCATCAATTTTATGTTGTGTCTTTCCAATCATGCTAACGTATTGTGCACACACACACACACACACACACCCACTTACAGCCGTTCACTCATGCATACACACACACACATTCTCAAACACACACACATTCTCAAACACACACACATTCTCAAACACACACACTTTCTCAAACACACACACACATATTCACTCACTCTCAAACACACACACTCAAACACACACACACACACACACACACTCTCAAACATATACACACACACATTCTCAAACACACACACAAGCGCGCACACTCACACACACACTTTCAGTCGCTCACTCACTCACACACACACACACACTCACATAAACACTTTCAGTCGCTCACTCACTCACACACACACACATTCAAACACCAATGTATTTACACACATCTGTGTGTGTGTGTGTGTCGGACAGAGCGGACACGTGAGTGTCAACGTGCCGATCAATGCCACCAGTTCTGGCAGTTGTTCGGACAGCATGGACAACTTGCAGATGATGAGACTGCAGTTCCCGGTGGCAGGCACCAATGTGTCGGCCAATGTGTCGCTGTTGTTTGCCAAAAATGCCTCCACCTCCACCTATCAGCTGCTCAAAGTTCAGACGCACGTGCCCGTCTCGTCGGCGCTCTTTCCCGGCCACACCAAGTCTCTACACGGTCGGTTCAGCATGTGTGTGTGTGTGTTTGTGTGTGAATTTTGTAAATTTGATGTTTTGCCACACATAGATAGACAGAAACAACAAATTGTACAGAAAAAACAGACTAATATTTAGACCATAACGACTCTTTCACGAACTGGCAGTATATAATACAATTATGTGGTTGTGCGCATTTGTGTGTGATACATGTGATACCTATACATACATATTTGTCTGTGTGTGTATGTGTGTACAGCATTTTCTGAGCTTATTTTTTGTTTATTTGTCACACTGTCCGATACATAAGGTTTTTAGGTCACTCACACTCACGCACACACACACACACACACGCACAAACTCACACACGCACGCACAAACTCACACACACACACACACACAAACTCACATACACACACACACACACAAACTCACATACACACGCACATACACAAACTCACACACACGCACGCACAAACTCACACACACGCACACACACACTCAGCTTAGGCCACTAATGTCGCTGTATCGGCAATATTCCAGTAATGTCTGTAATATCGCGCTGTTTTTCAACATACCGCCGAGCATTAGCTCATAGCTTACTTTTTCAGATGTGTACTCGTTTGTCTTTGTGTGTGCTTGTACAGATCCACTGAAGTTGAAGGTGAACTTTTCGTCGCCGATTGAGTTGTCGCTGAACAAGAGCTACCGTTGTCTCAGCCAGCAGCTGCTGCAGCTGGTGGACACGCGAGCTGCCGGCGACAACGACAACAGCTCTGTCAGCGGCCAGCTGCTTATGATTCACGCTCAATTCGAGGCCTACCGCGCCACCAACACCAGCAAATTCGATTCACGTCAGTCTGTGATGCATTATACATTCACCCAATACATTCTACATTCGCTCAATACATTATACATTCACTCAACACATTGTACATTCTCTCGACACGTGGTACATTTACTCAACACGTGATACGTTCACTAAACACATTATACATTCGCTCAATACATTATACATTCACTTAACACGTGATACATTCACTTAACACACGATACATTCACTACACACATAATACATTCGCTCAATACATTATGCATTCAATAAATACATGATACATTCACTAAACACATAATACATTCGCTCAATACATTATACATTCACTAAACCATGATGCATGTACTAAACACATAATACATTCGCTCAATACATTATACATTCACTTAACACGTGATACATTCACTAACTACATTACACATTCACTCAATACATTATACATTCACTTAACACGTGATACATTCACTAACTACATGACACATTCACTCAATACATTATACATTCACTTAACACATGCTATATTTACAACATTCCATGCCTCGTGTAAAATGGCTTATATTTAGTTGATATTGTGTTGCGAGCATTGATATTCATCCACATTGCGTTATCTGGATTGTGTTGTATCCTTGATTTCCTTACACTTTGTGTGTGTGTGTGTGTGTCTGTACGTATATATTTATGTGTGTGTGTGTGTTTTTTTTCTGTATGTATGTGTGCGTGTATTTTTATGTATGCACTCACCTAGTTGTTCTACAGGATATGAGCTAAGCTTGTGCTGTCCCGTCTCTTTTCCATAATTTATCTAACATATTTTAAGGAACTTAAATATATATGTATATATGTGTGTGTGTGTGTGTGTAAGCAGCCTTGGTGTGCGCCGCCGACCGCTTGCCTACCTCTGACGTGGTGCCAATCGCCGTCGGTGTCACGCTGGCCATTCTAGTGGTGGCCATTCTCACATGCTACGTGATTGCTCGTCGTCGCTCGCGCCAGATCGGCTACCAAAGTGTCTAACTGCTTACACGCTGTGTGCTTGTGTGTGTGTGTCATGGTTTTGTGCAAGTGTGAGAATACACAAGTGAATTTGATAAGTTGTCTGTATAATGTGCTGTCTCTATGGTGTTAGCGTTTGTTTACAATGCATATAGTGTTAATGCATGGCGGATTTAATGGTCTTTTGTGTCACATATACATATGTATTCATATATATATATATATATATATAATATATATACTTGCGCTTTCATGTTGTGTGTGTGTTTGTGTCTGGTAGTTGTCTTTCAGCGACAAATCTGGTACCTTTTTGAGATGTTTAATGAGTTTGTCGCAGCAGTGAGTTGTGTTGAGTTCATTTGAGTTAACCTTGCGTACGCGTTTCTTAACTTTCGTTGTGGTTTGGCGCAGTGTAGTTGCTTGCATATCATTTACAGGTTCAGTTTTCTATTGTGAGTTTGTTTATTGAGAATACATTATATTGGGCCAATTATTTGCCGATTTTTTATTATTTATTCGTTCGCAGAAAGCTGCTAAGGGAGTTTGCATATTCAACTCCGAATTATAGTTGCAATTAACAAACGACACTCTATCAATTGGGATATAATAATGACTATATTGGCTCAGTAGCAAAAATAACATTGCGGCATATTGTTGATCGCTCTCTCGTAATTGTGACCACGGATTTCAAATACGCACATGCCACAGATAATAGAATTGATACACTGAAGAGATCAACACATACACCGAGGTTTTCCACAATAAGCGCTCGCTATATAAACGTTTGATAATAAACCGTAGAAATTCCAACACAAAACATCGGAGCCCATGCGCAGTGCTAGTGCTGCGTATATAAAGTGTATATTTGTGTGTGCTTACTAATACCTCCAAAGCGGAATAAAAGCGTAACACACACACACGCACGCACGCAATCAACATAATCAAGTGGCTTTCAAAACTGGTAGCAAAGCGAAGCGCAATGGCATGATGTATATATATGACGCGAAGTATACATTGATAATACTCTAGAAATAACCATAGTTTTGTCAGTGTGAGTGAGTGTATGTTCATTATAAACACACAAACACTAGCACATTATACATACATTAGTGGCGTCAACGCTGCCTCTATCAAATTGCATTGTCAAGTGTCATTTATATACGTGTGGGTTTGTAAAACTATATGTGCGTGTTCACTGACACACAAACACACACACACACACTGACACACAAACACTCTGGTACACACCTACACACACTGATACATACACACACATACATGTATATATATCTATACACTAACACTGACACACACACACATACACACATTGACACACGCCGATATACACACACACACACTGATACACGCTGATATACATACACATACACACACACACACTTATACACACACAAACTGGCAAGTGTTGGATTAGCGTGTGCAGCGGCTTGACGCAGCGCCGATATCGCTGTTGTTCTCGTGCTCTTGTAGGCCGCAAAACTCCCACAATTTGACCAGTCTGTCTCGTGCGCCCACAGTCAGCAGGCGACTAGCTCGCTGCGGGTCCACACTGACACGAATCAGCGACTGATGACGGGACTGGTGCCGCCAACACAGGGACCTCTGCTCGTCGTCATCACGATGATGATCTGTTGATGGTGATGATGATGTCATCTGGGAGTGACAGGGTCGACACATGCGCACAGGCAGTTCAAGACCCAGAACGGGCACACAGGCACTCTGATCACTGCACTCCGAACACACGGCACGACCGCATTTGCTGAAAAACACACACACACACGCGCACACATATTGGTATGGAACGATTGGATAGGAAAGATTGGGTGGTTTGGAGTACGAGGGACCATAGGGGACACAATAAATGTCTACAGCAAACCCGGGTATTGAGGGATATAAAGAAGTACAGTTTCCCAAGTAGGTCTATAGATATATGGAACCGTCTGGGTTAAGAAATAGTTCAATCAAGCAGTATAGCACAGTTCAAGCATAGGTTAGATAAATGTGGGTATGGAGACAGGACAGCCTGAGCCCTGCTCATTTCCTGTAAACTACAACTGTGAGTACAACTGAGTACATAGACATACATAAATACACATACGATAGATGTAGACATTTGTCTTACATTGTGTATGTACATGTGTATATACACTATACAAAACAACTAAACACACACATACACGCGGACACACACGCACGAATAAACACGTGACACACACAGACACACACAAACACGTAACACGAACACACACACACACACACACATACAAACACGTAAAACGAGCACATACACGTAACACACAACCACACGCGCATTCAATGCACGCGAGTTACCGGCAGTGGTGTTGACGATTGAGTGCGAGTTGTTTGCTGGCGTAGATGGCCTTCAAGTTCCAGAAGAACGGTCTACTACACAACTGACACATGTCAGATTCACACCATTCCACCGGCTGTCACACACACACACACTCACACACACACACACATATTTTTATATTGTGAATATAGTGTGAATTCAAAAAAAAAACAAAAAAAAAAAACACACACACACTCACACAAACACACACAAACGCATACATTCACAAGGTAGAAGATGGAGAGAGAGGGAGAGCACAGAGAGAAAATCAGACCTTATATTCATCGCTAGTATAAACAATGTTATCTAAGATATAATAGATACACACACACACACACACATTACATTACATTTACATTAGGTAGATAGATATATATATATATATATATATATAGCGCCCTACACCTAGAGGGTCTCTAGGGCGCGCACACACACACGGACACACACACAAGGTTTAACAATCACCTTTGTTTGCTCAAAGAACGCCTTCAAAGTAGCAATCACTTAAAATCAACAGCTGAGACAAATCGGCGTACACCCACAATATGATAGGTGGAGGAGCGATATAAGAAAGAGTACGTGAGATAGTGACAGAGAGAGAGAGAGATGGGAGCAGATGATGACCTGTTGTCTCGAGGCGTTCATATCCCACACCACCAGCGAGCCATCTTCTCCGGCGGATATCAGCTGATTGGTGTGCCGGTGAAGACACATTGACACCACTTTACAACTACACGCACACACACACACACACACACACACACACACACACACGTTAGTGGAGAAAGCTGAGATGACAGACAGGCAACGAACTGACCAACAAATAAATGAGATATTGAACTAATAATAAAAGACGTATTAAAGACGACCACCTCCCCAGAATGCATGACACAACACATGACTGATATCTGGTACCATCATTTACTGCTGGGTGGACAAGGGCTGTTGGATTGTAGAATTCTCCCAGAGAAATTCTCCTCCGCCCCGGGTTTTGAGCCTCAGACCTCTCGCGTGTGAGGCGGCTAGGCTAGCACTACACCACACAGTCAACATTGATCGAATTCATGGCTTGCTGTGACTTTGACCGGCATAAAATCGTGTGATTCTCAATTTCCACATTGCTAGTTGCTTGATTTTTGCGAATACATATAACTGTGCATTGAATTACCACACACACACATGCTTTTAAGCAGAACTTGGCATTTGCTTGGGCACTTAATTTAGTGTGTGTGTGTGTGTGTGTGTGTGTAGAAACATTGTCATACTCGCAGCTGACGTCAGCTCCTAGAGAACTGGATTTTGAACGGATTTGGAACGGGGTTTTTAATCCGGGGAGCTGGTCGGTGTACGAAAAATTTGGTCCAAAATTATTGAAAATGTATGCTACCACTACACCACACAGTCCAACAAAGTCAGTGACAGTCAGTCAGTCAGAGAGACAGTGTCAGTACTGACTAGTGGCCGTGTAGTTGATATGTACAGCCCTGACGTCCTCCAATGTCCCACACAATGACAGAACGATCACTGCTGCCCGAATACAACCACTGTAGCTTATGATCCCACACCAAACACCTGCCTCACACACACACACACACACACACACACACACACATGTATACAAATACACATATATGCGTGGGAATGGCAGTCATACACCATATAACGTTCACATTATTCCCATTTAACTTTTCTTATTGATCTTGGGCGTTTCATTTCGTTTAGTTGGTCAAACAAAAGTACAATACAAATATTCACAACTTCAATAGTCGAATTTGGGCCGATAACAATAATGAAATTAATAATCAGATGACCTCAGTGCAGGGTCGCGTGCAATCTGACCTGACCGAGTCCGAGTGACCTTGCAGAGTGGTGATTGGATGACAGCCCTGGTCATCAATCTGAATCATGCTGACAACTCCACTCAACTCGCCCACGAATAAGTGGCGAGACAACGCATCGTATCTGACAACAAGAGCAATGTACAAAAAATAAGAAAACACACACACACGAGAAGATAAGAGAGAGATGAGACAGAGAGAGAAGACAGAAGCAAGACAAAACACTCGACTACACCGACAACCGGACATGAGCCAATGAGAGCGGACAGTGATAGAAGAGGAGGGAGAAAGAGAGAAAAAGAGGATGAAAACCAAGAAAAACAGGAAGATACAGATGTGAAACAGCGGTAGAAGAGAGAAAGAAATAGTGAAAGATAAAAAAGAGACACATAGAGAGAGAGAGAGAGAGATATAATGTGTAAGAGAGAAAAGAGGAGGAAATAGAAAGAGTGTGTGAGAGATATAGATACATGTAAGATAAGGTAGTATATATTTATGAAGCGCAAACATTCACATACAGTTTCAAATGCACTGCAGACGAACAATATCGAACACTAAGAAAGAAGACATATTAAGACGTCAAAAAACCTATATATATTATATAATGATACATCATGCTGATACAAATAACAAATGCATTCATTTTGATTACCTGTACAGACATTGCCATAAACTAATAACAATTCGAAGAGGAGACGAATGTTTTCAATGTCTTCAAGTGTTTCAAAGAAGAAGAGATAGAAAGAGACAGATGGCAGACACTGACGCCAGACAGAGGCCGGCCGAAGTTAGCTGATGGGCGGACAGTTGGGCGGCGTGACGTAGCGTGTGACACTGCACCGTCTTGTCACGAGACACGCTCAACAACCAGCCGTTGGCCACGCACGGCCGACACGCGCTCACCGGCGCCACGTGCGCCAGAAAATCACGCACCAATTTCATGCTGTTGAAGTCCGTAGCCAGCTGAAACTCCTGAAAACAAACCGACACACACACATACACACACATGTATTTAATGTGTAATAATATCGGGTCCAAAAAACGACAAAAACACACAGAAAATACACAGCACTAAATTAGGAACAACAGAGGAAAAACTTGAAATAGTGAAAATAGGAGAAAGAAGAAGACAAAAAAGCTACAGAAAAGATAGAGAAGAGGACATAATCAAGAAGAACAAGATAGTGCCGATACGTGCCGTAACCCTTATACGGAACAAATGAACACACACATAAACACACACACACACACACACAAGCAAGCAAACACACATAAACACACACACACACACTAGCATACACAAGCAGACACACAGGCAAGCATACACATAGACATACACACATATATACACACACACACACACACACACACACACACACACTTACACACACACTAGCAAACACAAGCAGCCACACAGGCAAGCATACACATAATAACAAACACACATAGACATACACACACACACACTAGCACACACAGACACACAGGCAAGCATACACATAATAGCAAACACACATAGACATACACACACAATAGCAAGCATACACAGACACACGGGCAAGCATACACATAATAACAAACACACAGACATACACACACACACACTAGCACACACAGACACATGGGCAAGCATACACATAATAAACACAAACACACATATACATATACACACACACATATACATATACACACACACACACACTAGCACACACAGACACATGGGCAAGCATACACATAATAAAGACAAACACACATAGACATACACACACACACACACACACACACTAGCACACACAGACACACAGGCAAGCATACACATAATAGCAAACACACATAGACATACACACACACACACACACTAGCACACACAGACACATGGGCAAGCATACACGCTGGTATACACACCACGTATTGTATTGTATTTTTGCCAAATTTGGCATTACCGTTCATAATTTCATGTGAAAATTGTATTTGATATTGGTTCGTCAGGGAGCAGTGGCTCGACCAATTGATGCCTCTCACCACTGCTATGTTACTGATGTTTGTTGATGATGATGGCAATACATTTGAAATTACAAATTACACACCGAGACGGTGCCGTTGTGCAGGCCGACATAGAGGCGACCGGTTAGTGAGCAATACAACAAGCAAGTGGACGCCGACGGCACGAACTCGCACACGCTCGGCCAGAACTGACCCGTCTCTCGCCGCTGCCACACGCGCACCGACCTGACACACACACACACACACACACATACATACAAGGGCGTAAATTTGTGTCGAGGCTCTGGGGGGATGACAGCCATCATGCATTAGTGTTCAAATTGTTGACTCAGTTGGCCAATTGCGTGGTACCCTCAACTATTTTCAGCCTATTCAATTACAACACATATAACCCAATGAAAAGTGTATTGCGTATTATAATTCTTCACGTATTTTTGGTCCATTGTCATTTGCCTTCTATGCTGATTTTGATGACAATATACCCAATGATCTGAACTCAGCAGAATTATAGGGGGGTTAAATTGCATATTCATACCCCCCAGCCAATTTGTCGGAAGGTATATATACCCCCCAGGATTTACGCCCATGCATACATACATACACGCATCCATATGTGGTGTTCCCTATTCTTGGTCGGTTCACAGACAACACAGATGTTCTTACTCGTATTCCTTCTCTCATTTGCATGCTTACTTTATCTACGCTATGCTTATATTCTCCAGAGTTGTGTTTGTTGTGTTGTCATTATGTTTCAGTCGTGTTGTCTTGTCCGTCATGTCCGTCTGTTTTATGTGTTTTGCCCATATTTTGTCTCTATATTTATTGTGTTTTATTGCATATTTTAGTTTCCTTATTTTGCATCTGGCCTGTTAGTTTTATTACGTGTTACCAAGCCCTTCGGTGCGCTATAACAAACACATATTTTTGTTGTTGTTATGTAACAAAACAAAACAGAAAACATTTTGCACCGATGGGATTTGAACCGGCGACCGCGGTACTCACTTGTCGTCGGACGCTGTGACAATGACGTCACGGCCGTCGACAAACACGGCGTCGTTAACCTGATCGGTGAAGTTCTCCAGCTTGGCCATCAGAGACAATGAGTAGCGACCGCCTGCGGCTGTTGTGTCTTTGGCGTCGCACGAGGAGGATGGCTTGATCTCAGCCGCCATGACAGAGCGGAAAAACAGCCGCTAGAATGAAAGGGTGGTACACGTAGATGAGGAGAAATAGAGAAGTAATGCTGACTAGGGATAGAAGACGGAGATCGAGGCAAAGGAAAATTACAGGCGGAAAAATAAAAAATGAGAACGGGAGCAGATGATGAAAGCAGCAGATGAAAGGCAGAAAACTGAATGAATAATATAAAACTTTGTGAAAATAACCTTCGGCAAATCTGTCAAATGAAACACCGAAAAGAAACTACTTATAAGAACTGTCCAGAGCCGTACCGTACCACAAGCACAACAGAGAGCGAACTAAGAGATTATGCCAAGCCGGAGCTCTAACATTGATAACATTTTCCAGCAGCCTTGAGACAGACCAAATAATTAATTGCGGGTGACCATGAAACAAATAACATCAAGTGAGAACGTCAGACTTGTTTATGCGTCATGTCTGTATTTCACACCGTTTTCAAATTGAAACGTTGTTAATAATAATCAAAAACCAACAATAATTCAAGCTCATTTGCACAAATGACGATTAAATCAATATTTATTTGATTTTCGTTTCTGTGATATATTTCTCTTTACATTAGTATTTGAGTTAATGCTACGCAACTATTACATAATAATTTGAAGAAGAATTTTCAGTCTTGTGTGTGCAGTCTTTCTGGCAGCATTGTGTTGACGATTGACTGACTTGACGGGACTTATTTAGTACTTGCGATCTTTTTCCTTTTTTGTAGTTTTTTTTTCTTTCCTAATTTTCCTGGTTTATTGGGGTTTTTTTTTTTGAGGGAGCGGTGACCCGCATGGTCGGTCCATGACCCGACCAGGCGTGGCGGAGGCGCCGGGTCCTCCCGGGACCCGGAAACGGCGCAAAAGACATAGAGGCAGGAAGTCCAGCTCTTCGGATCGTCACTCGGAGGCTTCTTGTCCGAGTGATTGTTCCCGGACCACCGACACGGCAACGAAAAAGGATACGACGGCGACTAAATCTAATGGGGAATTGACTATTGGCAAGGAAAACGGAAATGTTTCACCAACCACTTCAGATCTGAGCAATAGGTATGTGGATCCCAACGGCTCATTTGTGATGATTAGATCCAAAAACGAGAATTTCTCATTCAGGCGAATTGGACCTTTCTGGCCGTGTGCACAATTAGAGTGTTTTTTCGGAAAAGTAAAGTTTGAGTGCCAGACTCCGTTTGACGGCTCTTTTATGGTGAAAACAAAGAACGCCAAGCAAACGTTGAGGCTGCTGAAATGTACTGAATTTTGTCAACAACCCGTTACAGTGACCACCGACAGTGTCCGCAACTCGTCGAAAGGAGTTGTATTTGCTCCCGAGCTGCGAGACCTGTCGGAAGAGGATATTTGCAAGGGACTCAGTGCCGAGGGGGTGAGTGGTGTGCGTCGTGTGACTGCGTTCCGTGACGGTCAACGACGACCAACACCACTGCTCATCCTCACTTTCAACTCATCAACTCGACCAACAGAAGTTTTTGCTGGCTACCTGAAGTACGATGTGCGCGTGTTCATCCAGAACCCACTTCGCTGCTTCAGGTGCCAGCGATATGGACACGGTGCGCGCAATTGTCGTGGTGAGGCGCTGTGTGCACGGTGCGGCGAGCGCGACCACGGTGACGAGCCGTGTAGCGTCCCCTGTCGCTGTCTGCACTGCCGCAGCACTGAACACTCCGCCGGACACAGCAGCTGCCCTGTGTGGCAAAAGGAAAAGGAGATATGTGCAATTCAGGCCAACCAAGGCATCTCTTTCGTTGAAGCCCGCAAACTGTACGAGAGACAGTGCCCCCCGAGGCAGCTCTCGTACGCGGTGACTGCCAAACAGCCAACACAGTGTGTATCAGTGGGTGTGCAGACTGACACCATCCCGCAGCTGCCCCCTCTGATGCGAATTCCACCTATGCAGAAACAAACAAACACAAACAAACACCAGTCAGTATGCACCACACAAACTCAAACTCCACCAGCACTGAAAAAATTTCAAAACACGACCACAACAGCATCACCAAAAACACCGGCTCAGGCGAGTTCTTCGCGAACCGCCACATGCCCCGCGGACCACACTTACAGTGGGCCAAAAAAGACGGCGTCGAAGCGGACGCCGCGCCGACGATCGAAGTCGGCCACCCCTGTCATCGACATCGTCGATGTGCCCCCCGATGACCCGGGGAGTGCCGACACTGCTGACGTTTCTCCGGATGGCCCGGGGAACGTCAGCACATAGCTTTAATTTTTATTAGTATTTATCATGGCGACCGAGTGCAATAGTTTTTTCCTGCTGCAATGGAACTGTCGTGGGCTTTTATCAAAATGGGCTGAGTGTGAACAATTATTTTATCATCGCTCACCCAGTATCATCGCCCTTCAAGAAACGTGGTTCCACCCCACAGATCAGCACAACCTCTCCTTGAGAGGATATTGTTTGTATAGAAACGATTATGTGGGTACAGGACGGCGCAGAGGTGGTGCTGCCCTCTATATTAAAAACAGCATTCCGCAGAAAGCTCTTGCCGTGCAGCAGAGTGATGACATTCAAATAGTGGCGTGTACCATCTTCATCAATCAGTGTTTTTTAGATGTTTTTTGCTTGTACTCACCGCCACATGTCTCACCTTATTCACTCGATCGTCTTTTAAACAATATCATTTTTAGTTCACAGCACAAAGTTTTAATTGTTGGTGATTTTAACGCGCACAGTTCATTATGGGGCAGTTGTCTGACGTCAGACAAGGGTCGATTGATAGAGCGTTTTATGGCGTATAATAATTTTGTTGTAATGAATGATGGGTCGCCGACACACTATGACATATCTACCGGATATTCATCGGCCATAGATCTGACACTGTGCTCACCTGAGGTTGCCAGTTGGTTTGGCTGGTCGACAGATACTGATCTGAGATCGTCAGACCACTATCCAGTGTACCTGTCAGCACCTCAGCGTGCTAGCCCAGCACAGTGGATCCCAGGATGGAACCTGAAGCGAGCCAACTGGACTCTTTTTAGTCAGTGCTGCACGTGGGATCAGTCCGATGAGAACGAAAATGTCCACCATCTACACCATCAGATAAACATGGCTCTCCAGCGGGCAGCTACGCTATCTATGCCGTATAAGTCGCTCCCGCCCAAAAAAAGTGCAGTGCCCTGGTTCACGGACGAATGCCGCCAAGCGCTGGCTCGTAGGAAGAGGGCACTGAGACAACACAAACGCCTCAACACTGTCGACTCCAAAATTTCATTCTGCAGGGAACGTGCGCGCGTTAGAAAAACTGTTAGAAATGCAAAAATTTCCTCCTGGCAAAACTTCCTTAGATCGTTTAACTCATCTACATCAATTACAGAAATATGGCAGGGTATAAGAAGGTTGAACGGCAAGCAGATCGCTAGACCACTACCGATACTGAGTGTCAACGGGGTCAACGTGGGAGAGCCGAAAGCGGTGGCAAATGCGCTGGCTCTCCATTTCGAGACAATCACCGCAGCCGACACCAGTGACGTCTCGGGTGGTCAAGCTATGCCACGTCTCACTGTGCCATCTTCAGCCTTCGAAACTCCATATCAACTGGCATATAATAACACTTTCACCAAGCATGAACTCACCAGTGCAATAGCCAAGTCCGGGCACACATCAGTTGGCCCAGACAATATTCACTACGCATTTTTAAAACATGCTCCATCAGATTTTATCAACCGTATTTTATCATTTTTTAATCTCATCTGGACCTCACAGATATTTCCACCTTCCTGGAAAGAGAGTATCATTTCGCCAATCCTCAAAAGAGATAAACCAAAGAATACTTCTGCGTCATATAGACCAATCACACTCACAAGCTGCTTGGGCAAAACGATGGAGCGCATGGTGGCACATAGGCTCTCGTACCTGATGGAAACCCATCATATCATCGATGAGCACCAGAGTGCATTTCGCCCTGGTTGTGCCGCCATTGACCAAATTGTGCGTCTCGAAAACGACATCAGGCTGGGTTTTGGGGCCAGACAGTGCACACTGGTCGTGTATCTGGACCTCACCAATGCCTACGACAGTGTTTCCCCAGATATTTTGCTCCACAAAGTTCATCATATGGGTTTCAGAGGCCAATTGGCACAATATATCAGAAATTTTATCACAGGTACCAGGTGGTTTCAGGTGAGGCTGGGCAGTGTCCTGTCTGACTGGCATGCGTCAGCAAAGGGCCTGCCTCAGGGCAGCTGCTTATCTCCTCTTTTATTTAATTTAATGATTAATGACATGTTTTATCGCATACCGACGGGAGTCTCGTATTCGCTTTATGCTGATGACTGTGCTATATGGGTCCGAGGTAGTGAGGTGCATGAAATGTTTTCTATTATGCAAGAAGCTTTAAACGGTCTGACACAATGGGCGAGCACAAATGGTCTCAGGTTTTCTGGAAGGAAGTCTGCCGCCGTAATGTATGCGATTGATAGTTTTCAAGAGGGTCCCATACTTACAGTGGCAGACGAAGCAATTCCTTATCAACAGTCGCATAAATTCCTCGGAGTTATTCTTGATAAGAGACTCAATATGCGGCAACATGTGAGCCATTTGAAGACACAATGCGCCAAGAGACTGAACATAATGCGTGTTATCGCGGGCAATCGGTACGCGGGCGGAAGTACGTCGGTGCTCCAGAGCATATATAAGACCCTCGTTTTGCCGGTCATTGACTACGGTGCGCAGGTCTACTCAGCGGCGAGTCCGTCAGTTCTACAGCAGCTAGAGACCGTCCAGAACGAAGGTCTCAGAATCATTTCTGGGGCTTTCAGATCATCACCGGTCGGAGCTTTACGTGCATACACTGGTATCCCCGCTCTTGAAGTGAGGAGAAATAAAACTATCCTGAGGTACGCTTTTAAAATTCTCATTAGAAAAGGTCATTTTATCCGTCGAATTTTAAATTTTCATCCAATTCCATCTCATCAGCGCAGTCGGCGACATCGTGTATTTGCATCCACATTTTCGAGGCGAGCTTTAGCAAAATCGATTGAGATGAACGTTCCGATACCGAGTGAAAATCAAACTGAGGTACACCGTCCTCCTGCACCATGGGTCACACACATTCCCGTGACAACGTGCCTATGTCAGGAGAAATTGGGCGTACTCACAGACCTCGAAGTTCGCGATAGGTTCGCCGAGTTTTATCACCAAAACAAGGACTGGGTACACGTTTACACTGACGGGTCGAAGTGGCAAGACAGAGTAGGATGCGCGGTCATAGTGAAAAACGTGCCACCTGAGCACCAGCAAACTTTTCGCTATCGCCTGCCGTCCTACACCACTGTGTTTCACGCGGAACTGTATGCAATCTACAAAGCAGTTGAGTTTGCGAGCTTTCAACATTACCCAAAGTTTTTTATCATATCAGATTCCAAGGCGGCACTTCAACATTTATCCAATCATTCATCACTCGATTTTATTCACCATCGAATTTTAGACCTATATAGACAAATTGTGACGAGCGGCAAATCCTGTGTTTTTATGTGGGTGCCAGCTCACCGAGGAATCACTGGCAACGAATTAGCGGATGCAGAGGCTAAATGCGCTCTCGAGGAGATCACGATACAAAACTATCCTTTAAATAAGTCGATTACAGATGCGATCGTGGATAGTCATATTCGGCAATTTGTGAAGACCCGCTGGCAGCAAGAACGGCATCAATACAAACTGGGCGAGGTCACCGATGACGTTGGTCCCTGGTCAGTGACAGCTGTTCTACCACGGAGAATAGAAGTATTACTGGCCAGACTGCGTATAGGTCACTCAAGGTTGACTCACGGGTTTTTAATGGAAAGTACTCCACCGCCTCACTGTTCTCGATGTAATGCCGTTTTAACTATCGACCATATACTTTTAGATTGCATGTGCTATGCCGAGAGTCGTAAGCCATTGCACGAATACTGCCTCAATAAGAATATATCATGGAATAGGGCGAGTTTGCTGAGCAGTAGCGATCCGCATTTGACCAAACATTTGGTTGAATACGTTTTTGTGACCGGTCTTGCCGAGGAACTGTGATGTGCTTTAAATCATTTGCTTTTCATATCCTAGTCATTTCCACTCATATCTTATCCTTTTTTAAAAATCTTGACGATTGACATTTAACGACGATGTGACGCTCTAGAGACTATTTCAGCGCAAAGTGGTCGGAATCGGCCGACGCGCTATACCAACAACAACAACAACAACGAAGAAGAATTCTGCTTCGAGTTTCGGTGTTCCCGCGTTTTGTTCTTAATTCTCGTTTGCTTAGGGAATTCGTTTTTACAATATACTTGCACCGTATTTTTTGCGACAGACATCTGTTATCGTTTATCATCTGTTTATCACACGAAGAAGCATTGCAGTGCAATCCTGTCAATTTTATGTGAGAGGTGCGTACAAAAGTCCGTGTTTCATTGGTTTAATAATACACATTAGGTGTAACAAATTGTTAATGCATATTATTTAATTGTAAATGCATTCATCACATTGCATTTTCTTGCTCATTTGTAAGTTTCATATACTTGAATATGTCAGGTTGAAATTGAATATTATTTTGCCTTTTTGTTACTTGGTATATCACAAAATGGTAGATTAAAAGTATATTGGGCCAGCTCAGTAGACTAATCAGTTCAGTCTGTTTATTGTGTTTTGTATGCAGTCGGTGTGGTTCTGCTTTATTACTTTCAGCTGAGCGTTCAGACGGAGAATGGCTGGAGGTCCTCAGTGGAGGCAGCACATTATCGATGCTTTGCAGAAACGAGACGAAAAACATGTGCATACTTTTAAAGACATCTTCGAACACTGTGGGTATTCTATTGTGATTTTTTCGAATGGGCAAAGCGAGTTGTAACCTTTTAGGAGTCTTACATTTATTTTTTCACATTTTTCACTTTGATTACATTATCTTATATGCTGACTTTGGTGGCATTCATTCTTGGAGCACGCCATCCATGGTATATGGTATATATGTTCTTTTTTGCACTTTTGAACACCAATTTTCATCATTGTTATATCTGCCTTGAGTCTGTTGTATGTGACTTGGCTATATATTGTTGGCTTGACTCATTTCCGAGTGCTCTTGGCTTTTAGTTGTCTGCACTATTGTCTATTGTCTCGCCACTATCGTCACACTCGCGCGTGGACCGTGTGTGACGTCAGATCAGCGCTTGTTCGAGACCATGGACTCAGTTCAACGTCACGGAGGCGGAGGAGGTTTGTTCAACCAGTCTGTCCCGCATCAACATCAACAACATGCTGGAGACAGCGTTCTGGCGCCCTCCTCACAACCAACTTCCTCAGCCGTCCAGCACAGAACCCAGGTGCGCGGCCGGTGTGTATGTGTGTGTGTGTGTGTGTGTGTGTGTGTGTGTGTCTGTGTGTGTATGTGTGTGTGTAGGCTGGATTCGTTATAGCCGCATAATAATGAAGATATTATAATAGTGAGCTATCGCATAATTCACGTGCAATTGAAAACACGCAGGTACTAGATATCAGATTGCACGTGAACTAATGTTATATTCCGGTGCATTAAATGTTTGTTTTTTTAAAATGATTAAATTATATAAATTAACATATATTAATTACACATGAAATTACATTACAACTCCACACTTTACACCACTCCTCACTTTACATTACTTTACACTTTACATTACTTTACAAACTCCACGCTTTACATTGCTTACACATTAAACATGAATTTATCTATGTATCTCTGGAAAAAATAGCTTTTGTACAAATTGAATTATTTTTCAAGTGAAATAGTTAATATATATATATATATGTGTATGTGTGTGTTTGTGTGTGTGTGTGTGTGTGTAGACACTGGAGCAGAAATTGTTTCGACTGCAGGAGGAGTTGACCGACCTGCACCGTCGACGTGGCGAGAATGCTCAAATGATAGTCGATCTCAACGCAGACCTGGCCAACAAGCGACAGATGATCAGTGAACGCGATCAACTGTAATTTTGCTTGTCGTCTCCGTATTTTATCATAATTTTATTTATTATTCATATTATATATATATTATCATTATTATTATTAATTACAGGCAAATCCAGTAGCATGGGAAGAGTGCAAGCACTATTACCACCCTAAGGTGGCCCCATGTACCGGAAGCGCCCAAAAGATTCAGAGAGAAAGAGAGTTCGAAAATAAAAAAGTCTAGAAAGAGAGTTGGAAAAAAAATAATAAATAAATAACAACAAATAATAAACCATCATCCGATAACAATCCATAATGTCACTCCGTCCACGTTCCTCAATAAATAATAACAATCAACAATAAATATGTGATTAAGTAAATAACAGCTATCAATAAATAAGAATAAATATTAATAAATATGTAATAAATAACAATCAAGAACAATAAATATGATTCAATAAGAAACATCCAACAATAAATATAAATATGATTCAATAAGTAACAACAACACAAATAAATATGATTCAATAAACAACAACAATAAATATGATTCAATAAACAGCAACAACAATAAGTATGATTCAATAACCATTATCAGATTCATATACATATATTTTAATGTAGTTCATTTCACGTATTTATTTTTCATATATTTTTATATCTTATAAACCTAATCGCCTTCTGCTTTTTTCTTGTTTTTGTCTTATTTATTTTTCATTAACTCATCCCAATTTCGTATGGTATACCCATTGTTTACAAGCATTTTTCCATGAATCATGTGTGTGTGTGTTTGTGTTGAATGCACGCATGTGTGTGTGTGTGTGTGTGTGTGTGTGTGTGTGTGTGTGTGTGTGTGTGTGTGTGTGTGTGTGTGTGTGTGTGTGTGTGTGTGTGTATTCATGCGTGCATTCTGCAAACTAACGAATATCAATAAAACAATGAATGAAGGACATCACACGTACTACAAATAACCGCGCGTTTAAGCCTGTATGTGCCTTTGTGTGTGTGTGTGTGTGTGTGTGTGTGTGTGTGTGTGTGTCTGTCTGTCTGTCTGTGGGCTTGTGTATATATGAATAACTCACCTTGTATTTATGTTTGTTTGTGTGTGTGTATTTTTGTATTTCCTAGTGATCATGTGACTGTGTAAGTTCCTATTGTATGTGTGTATAATATGTGAAGAAACACACACACACACACACGCACGCATGCGCATTTGTGTGTATGTATGTGTGTGTGTGTGTTGGCAGTTTGGCCGAGCGTTTGTTGGAGACGGACTCGCTACGTCATCAGTTATCACAGCTCGAGCAGAACAACACAGAGTTGACGGCCACCAATCAGACGTTGAAGGACGAGTTTCAGGCACTGCACCTGGCTCTGGTGCGCACCGAAACTGCCCTCAAAGAAGCTCAGGTCAGCTGCGTGTCAGATGCAGGTCAGATGTGTGTCATCAATGTAACGATGATAATAATATGTTGTTATGTTGATCTTCGTTCGGCTGATCGTGAAGTCTTGATAGTTCCTCTTGATGTTGTGGCCGCGATAACAAGTAATGATCACCCAGTCGAAGTTGAATTGTATATTTTCAGCAATCAGTCAATCTACTTTAAAGTTATTCTTAAATCTAATTAATTAATTACGGCTTGCCTGAGTGAGTGGTGAGTCCTACCTCGCACGTCGACAGTCCAACCAAACCAAGCCAACTGACCCACCAACAAGCACAGCCAAAGTACCGCCCAAGCCTAGCCTCCAAGCCTAAGTATCCCCATTCTTAGTAAACCCCGGGTTATATACCTACGAACACATGTCGTTGGCACCATATTTCGCAAGCAATTGCCAGCTGGCCAAACCGCTCGTGCTACACCACCGGGACACAAGCTATTTCTAAACGCGATTTGACAGTACACAGGCGTGTTGCCTCGAGATGATCAGCCAAGTCAAACGTACAAAAAAGGGTCATTTATTACTTGTCACACATACTCCACACGTTGCCAAACATATCAGGCGCCGTGGTATACGTCGCTCGCTCTAACATATAAATTAGCCTAACGACAGCTGCACAAGCAAGCCGCGAAAGAACGCGAAAGTAAACTGAGAGAAAGAGAGAGAAAGAAAACTGAGTAAACTGGCAGATAGAAAACTGGTCTGATTATAACTTTGTTATAATCATTAGGGTATGTAACTTTCACATTAGGCGAATCTATTCTATCCGTAGATATTTAACTGTCTCTGCTGCTTTCAAACTAGCTAATTCTTTCATTCTCAGCAGGGTACAATACTGTTGTTCGCTTTTTCTTTCTCTGAACCACCGCCAGCTTCGCAAACTTCAATATGTTATTAGTAAAGCTTGTCGTCTAATCTACAATCTCCCTGCTGGCTCTCATGTCTCTCCCTTTCTACAAAAATTAGGACTTCTCCCTATTAAGGCGCTTATTGACTACCGCATCTGTTTGATAATCCATTCCACCCTTATTCTCCGTAAGCCATCGTACTTATTTGAACTTCTATCCTTCAAGAAATCTACTCGTACACTTAGGTCAACTGATGATTCTCGTCTCTTACTGGAACCTGCTTTTCCTTCTAGACATACTCACTATAATCGTTGTCTCTCTATCTTAGGACCCCGTATTTACAATAAGCTCTCCCCAACACTACGTTCTATCACTTCTATCCCTGTTTTAAAAGAACACTAAGAAATTTTTCACGGTTAAATCGTATTATATTCTAGAGAACATTGTCTATATTAGTGATGATTATAAGGTGTAAATTATCTCTCTTCTTTCTTTACCTTTCACTTTCTGTGTGTGTGTGGCTATGTGTGTGTGTTTCTGTGTGTGCGTTTGTGTGTGTATGTGTGTGTGTGTGTGTGTGTGCGTGTGTGCAGTGCCCTAGAGACCCTCTAGGTGTAGGGCGCTATATAAATATCTACCTAATGTAATGTAATGTATGTGTGTGTGTCTTGTGTGTGTGTGTGTGTGTGTGTGTGTGTGTGTGTGTGTATGTGTGTGTGTGTATGTGTCTGTGTGTATCTGTGTGTATATCTGTGGTGTGTGTGTGTGTGTATGTGTCTGTGTGTATCTGTGTGTATATCTGTGGTGTGTGTGTGTGTGTGCGTGTGTCTTGTGTGTGTGTGTGTGTGTATGTGTCTGTGTGTATATCTGTGTGTGTGTGTGTGTGTGTCTGTGTGTGTCTTGTGTGTGTGTATATTGAGCGCTTTTGAGACCCTCGGGTGAAAAGCG
This sequence comes from Sacculina carcini, assembly GCA_916048095.2. Lineage (NCBI taxonomy): Eukaryota > Metazoa > Arthropoda > Thecostraca > Sacculinidae > Sacculina > Sacculina carcini. The sequence goes on along the minus strand of OU696579.1, from coordinate 7,899,472 downwards.
CGATATAAATGTCTTAATGTAATGTAATATATGTGTGTATATCTGTGCGTGCGTGTGTCTGTGTGGATGTTTGTCTTGTGTGTATCTGTGTGTATATCTGTGTGTGTGTGTGTGTCTCTCTGTGTGTGTTTATGAATCTTTTTCTATGTGTGTATATGTGTGTGTGTTACGAGACAGAACGAGCGAGACCTGCTGTTAGCCAGGTGGATCGATTTGAAATCTCGTGACGTCGACAGAATGAATGCTGAAAACGATGATTTCGTGAGGTGAGCAGTGTGTGTGAGTACTGTGAGCATTTTGAGCAGTGTGTCTGTGAGCATTGTGAGTAATTTTGAGCAGTGTATGTGTAAGCAATATGTGTATATATGTGTGTGCTTATGTATTTGTATGGATGTATATTTGTATATGTTTTATGTGTTGGTGTATGTATGTGCATGTGCATGTGTGTGTGTGTGTGTGTGGCGTTTGAGTTGCCACGGAACAACACAAGTTGATAACGTGAGTGCTTTGGACCGACTGTATTTACAAGCAACAGATATAACAGGACAACAAGACCAGGACACACGTACAAACAAGCTCACACACACATGCTCCTACAACACATACACAAACATACAGACAAACAGGCGTGCACACATAGCTGGTAGGGCTCGAGACGATATTTGTGTCGCACCACACGTGTTTGTGTCACTGTTACACAGACGACGTCAGCAGAGGCTGCAGCGTGAGTTGGAGGACGCCACCAGAGAAGAAGTCATGGTACCGCAAGAGGAACCACGTGGTGCCGAACCTGTCACGTGCGGTGTCACCTCTCTGCCCACGCACTGTATCAATACGTTTGTCAGTAACGACACACTCACATACATGCACACCTGCACACACATACATACACATACAGATACATATACACACACGCACATACACTCACACACATACAGTCAGATACGCACACACAGATACTTACACACATACACACACACACACACACATATACATATATACATATACACACAAATATATACACACGCACATACACAAACACACGTGTTGTCATGTTGTATTTGTTTATATTATAAGTTCTCAAGTTTAATTAGTCTGAATGATTTTTGCTAAGTTTTTTTGCATAGCGTTTTTTTCTTTGTCTGTTAAGAAGCCAATAATTGGCTTGACAGACTATGCTATTGTACTTTATTAATATTGCTTTTCTTGTGCTTGTTGTGGCAATACATTACTATTACTATTACACACGCACATACACACACATTGGTGTCAATGTATGTCAGACTGTTGTTTTTAATTTTACTAGCACCTTCTTGTCGGTTTGTGTGTGTGTGTGTGTGTTTGCATTTATCTTGACAGCACAACATCAGGCTTAAGGTTTAGGTATTTACTAATCAAATATAGATCTCAATGATAATAATATTAATTCATTTAATCCAAATCTACCTTTCATAGCTATGTAATGTGTGTGTGTGCATGTGTGTGTGTACTCACGAGTTGTACTCACTAGTTGTTGTGTACAGGAGATGAGCAAGGCTCAGACTGTGCTGTCTCCAAACCCAGTATTGTCTAATCTACGCTTAAATTGTCCAATACTACTTGAGTCCACTACATACTTTTCTAGAATATTCCAAACGTCGATACACCTATTTGGGAAACTATATTTATTTATATCCCTAACCACTCTGGTCTGCCTAAGGCATTTATTGTGTCCCCTTCGATCTCTCTCACTCCAAAATGTGTGTGTGTGTGTGTGTGTGTGTGTGTGTGTGTGTGTGTGTGTGTGTTGTGTGTGTGTGTGTGTGTGTGTGAGTGTGTGTTTGTGTGTGTGTGTGTGTGTGTGTGTGTGTGTGTGTTAGGACGCTCATGAGAGCGAGGTGAATGCATTGTGTTGGAGTCCTTCTGGTAGATATTTGGCGTCGGGTGGCGGTGATCGCAAGGTGAAACTATGGACGGGCGTATCAAGTGAGTAATGTTTGTGTGTGTGTGTGAGTGTGTGTTTGTGTGTGTGTGTGTGTGTGTGTGTGTGTGTGTGTGTGTGTGTGTGTGTGTGTGAGTGGTGTATGTGTGTGAGTGGTGTGAGTGTATGTGTGTGTGTGCTTGAGTGGTGTGTGAGTGTATATGTGTGTGTGTGTTTGTGTATGTGTGTGAGTGTATGTGTGTGTGTGCTTGAGTGGTGTGTGAGTGTATATGTGTGTGTGTGTGTGTGTGTTTGTGTATGTGTGTGAGTGTATGTGTGTGAGTGTGTGCTTGTGTATGTGTACTCACTAGTTGTTGTGTACAGGAGATGAGCAAAGCTCAGACTGTCCTGTCTCTAAACCCACTGTATGTGTGTGTATGAGTGGTGTGAGTGTCTCGTATGTGTGTGAGTGTGTATGTGTGTGTGTATCTGTGTGTGAGTGTGAGTGTATGTGTGTGTGTGTGTTTGTGATGTTCAGAAACTGTATCAAATTTGCTTAAGAAAACAACAAAAGACGGAACAACGCGTTTTCTTGATACGCAGTAGATCTTGTTTGATATTCCTAATTCTTTACACTTTATTGAGAAAATATAACTCAGTAAAAGCTTTATTTATTCTTGTATTTGTCCAGCTTACAATTTAGCGGTATTATAAAGTGTGATTAAATAATAACTGGAAATGCATTTGGCGCTGAATATAATTATTTACACTTTATTGAGAAAATAAAACTCAATAAAAGCTTTATTGGATTATTCTGGACTGAAAGCGTGTACTGCTATTTACCTTAGTGTTTGTTATAGATCTGTTCTTGTGTTTTGCTTCGACTTCTCAAGTAACGTTTTTTTCATGTATTTTTATTACTTTGTTATTCATTTCTTATTATATTTTAATTTCACTGTTTGGGATATATTTTCGGTTAGTCTGAGAACAAATAGTGTAGCATATTCAAGAAGTACACGACCAGTTATGAAGGCATACTACATGCTTTCTCAGAAAGTGTAACTTTCAGTGCACATGGGAAAGCGCATCCATTGCCAAATACACACACACACACACACACACACACACACACACACATACATCCACACAAAGTACACATATGCGTGTATTTTATTTCTATACAACCAGGACACTTGTCAAGTGTGTATGTATGTCCGTGTGTGCGTGTTTATGTGCAGTAGTGTTTGTCCGTTAGGTGCGATGTATGTGCGCGCGCGTGTGTGTGTGTGTGTTTGTCTGTGTCGTTTTTCCTGATGTAATTGCGTTTTATAGGCTTTTATGTTGTCATGTATGTATGTGTGTGTGTGTGTGTGTGTGTGTGTGTGTGTGTGTGTGTGTGTGTGTGTGTGTGTGTGATCGATATAACCGTATTAGTATTCGTGATAAACGTCGCCCGGGGCATCAGTCACTTAGTCCTCGGCTCGACAGGGATGAGGGTGGTTAAGGTGTCATTGACCTCCGGGTCACAGGTTCATTAGAGGATGTAATCAGTTAGCTCTGGCTACAAATTCAACAAATTTATTCGGGTATCAAATGAAATTATCGATCACCTTTATATTTGGGCTCAGATGGAGGTTTTTTGTTTTTGATGTCTCTGAGAAAGTTGGACATTCTTTAATACGCCTCTGATAGCTTGGGAGGTTGGTGGGCCTGTGATGAGGTCACGTGGTTTGATGTCACCAGTCCTCCTGTCCTGACAGTTAATTGTCACGTGCATGTGTGTGTGTGTGTGTGTCGCGCGCGCGCTTGTGTATTCAAGGCACCTCTCAGCGGTGCTGGTTGTATCGGCTTTTTTCTATCACGTCTGCGATAAGGCTTGTGCTGTAATCAAGCCCTGGGGCGGTCACATTCCTCACCATTCATCCACCACTGTTTCACATGATCGTCTCTGTGTGTTGATCCACTTTTTTGGTGTTTTATTGTCTTTTTTGCCACCTGTTGTTGTCACATTAATTGTGATAGTGGCTGGCAGGGGATGGGTTATTGGGTGTGTGGCGTTCAACATGTGTTAGTCTCACTGGCGGACCCAGAGGGGGACTCAGGGGGCTGAAGTCCCTCCCTCCCAAATGTTTCCCTCAACTCCTCATAACCAAGAGGTTCACTGAAATAAGTCAGGAAAAATATATTTCTGTAGAATTGGTTGGCATAGGAATGATCGCAAATCATTTTCGCGCATTATTGTGTGTGTATATATCATTGAAAAATAAGTGTGGAAGGACTTATATATGGATATTGAGAATCAGAACCGGTTTTAACAGATACACTGAAGTAAGTAAAACAGGTAAATTGTGTGTTTTTATCGGTAATCAAACAGAATCGAGAAAATCTGCTATTGCTACTATTTTCGACATCTAATCGAAATGAAATTTCTTTCTGGTCATCCCGTTTTTTAGGTTTTTTTCTGATTTAGTTTATGTCAGCTTCGGTTGTGGTAGATGCAAGCTTATTTGAGCTTACTCTTTTTTGTTTTGAGTTTTGACGTTTTGCTATGTTCAAGCTCGGTGTATAACACTGTTTTCATCTTCGAAAACAAAGCTCGTGATGATACGTCGTTTGATCTACCAATTCGTTACTGATAAACTTTTTGAATCTATTGTGTGCTTATTCCAAAAGTGAATGTTATCAAGTCTACGTCAGCGTTACTAGAACAATTAATCTTATTGAAACGTCGTCTTGATGATACATAGAACGATCGGGTAGATTGATTAAGAGCGAGTGAACTCAAAAATACATCTTGTTTTTTAATCTTGCTTGTGCTGTTGCTTGATTTTTTGTCACAATTTTCAGTGAGGTGTTAGCGCACCTTTCTTATGTTTGCGTTTGAAGTATCGTGCTTTATGGTCGTAACCACCTCGTTAAATTGGCAAGAAATACCAGGTTCTTAGCAGAGACCTCACTGCGTCAGTCGGTATTAGGTGCTTCAAAATACTCGGGCTTAATCTTTGTGTGGTCCTTCGTTTTGAACACTGTACTGATTGGCTCAATTTATTCCAAGTTTGGTCTCCGAGGTCATTGCGAATTTCAGTGTTTTTGAATTACTCAAGCTCTTTTCTCAATCATCTGAGAGTGTCACTTGTGGAGTGTTCGTTCATTTCTGAAGTGAAGTGGAATACAGAATTTGATCTAGTTTCGTGTGCTCCTGGAGTCTTTGGTCTTCCTCATCATGGTCTGGAGTCTTTGGTCTACCATTTACTCACAAAAACACGAGACTAGATGATGTATACTCCATTAACACAACGATATCGTAATGAGACCCTCTCACACACATCCGTCCATGTGTGTGCGTATAGGTCAGCAGCAGTGTGTTGGTCAGTACTCGGGCAGTAACAAGGCGATCAACTCGATAGCGTTCGATCCTTACGAACACCTGCTTCTGGCGGCCAGCAACGATCTGGCCAGTCGTGTGTGGGGAGTCACCGATTTTCGTCTCAAGGTCAGTTCTCCAGCGTGTGGTTCATGTGGTCAGAGCCGGTGCGAGGTCTTATTGCTCCTCCTCTCACGAAGGTACTGCATGACCCCCATTATAAGTAAAGTACCATTATAATAGAGGTACTACCTTGGGAAAATTCAATTACGAGCAGCCCCTCGGTCTCCTGAGGACTTTTATGCGCTACTTTATGACAAAGTTTAATATTATGTGTGAGGCAACGGGGCTCCTCAACACTCGGGCTTCTTGGGGCGGCTGCTACGGCTCTGCATGTGGTGCCCGTTCAAGGATGATGGATCGGGGATATAATTGATTCCAAACGATTGGGATATTACCGATTCCAAGGAATCGGGTATGTCACCGATCCCGAAAGATTGGGGATCGTTCAAGGATTAAGAGGATGACATGCCTTGGGTGGGATGATGTTGTTGATGGATCTCCTCATGTACCTTGCTGCAATTGAATTTGTGCCAGACTTGTTTGGTTTTCAGAACCGACAAAACACGACATTACCACAGTATATTGCAAAAGCACTGACATTGTCAAATTGAAACAATACTTAGATATAATAGAAAAAGATGATTTCATAAAAGGATTTCATGAATATCGAGGTACGTAGTTCTTAGCATGGAACAAACGTTTGTTGTGTCTCTATTCCATGAATTGCTCTAAATTGTTTTCGTCGTTATCTAATACATTGTCATATATTTATGGTGTAATAAATTCGGTATCGTTTTTTTCGGTGTTTCATTTCGGACGCAACTCACGCGCATAATCCTGCATATCCTGGCGTCTTCTTGATGATGCCGGGTCATTGCTCTATATCTTGCCTGAAATTTCACTTTCTAACTTAAAGGCTGCTCAAGTGACAGCTGCTAAACGGCAATAAGCCGAAGTTTATTAACACACACAGGTGTGCCCCGTGCAGCTCGCTGTCACCGCAGAACCGACCCTATCCACGCTAGTGCGCCACAAGGACGGAAGACGTATTAGAGAGGGCCACCTCCCCAGAATGCATGGCACAACACAGGACTGATATCTGATACCATCATTTACTGCTGGGTGGACAAGGGCTGTTGGATTATAGATTTCGCCCAAGGAATTTTCCTCCGTCAGGTTTCGAATCAGGGACCTCTCGCTTGTGAAGCGGGTGTGCTAACAATTACACCATCAAGTCCAACAACGTTTTGTTGACAATTTATGCATTTCGTCTTGAGACTCAGAAAATCATTGCCAAGTTATCTAAGGTTGGTCATTAAGGGTTGCAGAAGCATTGTGTCCTCAGAAGTGCGTGTCTGTCACCTGAAAGTGGCTCGTTTATCACAATTGTTACGATTACCACACATAGACCACTTCTTCGCTTGTCTCTCCACTCTCAACGGCCTGCCGAGGTCCGTTTTGCTCTGACGCGCTCCAAATCACTGCACAATCATCGTGATTGCTTTTTCCGGGGCGCGTCGGCTGTGACAAGGCAGCGGTACAGTACAGCAGGTTGTTTCTGGCGCCCGGCTGGCACCGATAATATGACCTCTGACCTCTGACAGGTCAGCGAGTCAACTAACTTGCGTGTACGCTGTCAGATGTGGATTTCGTGTAGTTCCAGCTCACTCATCGCTATTTGTCATGCACACGAACGCTTCTTGTGCCATATGCTTTCTGTGTGTATGCGTGCGTGTATGTGTGTGTGTGCGTGTGTGCATGTACCGCTGCCGGGGGGTTATCTTGTTTGTGAGGCGAGTGGTCGACGCCGTCTAATTTGACCGGGTAATTGAGCGTCGGTGCACAGCGCAGGTGCCGACGACGTCAAATCACGGGCCACTGTCGCGGAGGCACCTCCTCTACGGGCACCGGCGCTAGTAAAGACAGCCGCAACTGCCTCGTGCAGTCTGTACTTGAGATGAGCCGTGTGATGGGTTTTTGCGTGAGATCCATTAGGGCAGGTGTTCTTAGTCTTTTGATGGTTCCATACCCCCAATGGATTGTGGAATATGTTCCCATACCCCCGACTTACTTGACTGTTCAAATAATTATCACCAATCCTATCATTTGTCAGTATGTCTTCCAGACCCACGAGTATTTTGATCGCTTGAATTTACTATACTAGATACGTATTACTAGGAAATAACATATCCATTTATAATTGTATTATTCATAGACCATTGATAACTTATACCAGTACCCAGAAATATATTCCCATACCCCAAGAGGTATGTATACTCCCGGTTAAGAAACCCTGCATTAGGTCTTCTACACAGTACAGCGCTTGTGCACGGTACCGTGGTGTTGCCTAGGTGTATTTTGATGACGGCTTGTGGTTAATTAACATGTCTGCGCCTTTTTGCCAGAGAAATTCAGTTGCTTGCTCCAAGTGCTTGATTTCCACAAACCGCTAGGGATGGTTGGATGTTTATTGCCTGGAATAAATGTCGCTGTTGGCTTTGTTTCTTGCGCTTTTTCCTGTGGCTGTTTTCCCCAAATTTGTGTGTGTTTATTTCTGCTGAACTGATAAACCGTATTCATGCAGTGCTGCGGACGATGTTCTATACACACAATCGAAATAGGATCTTTGCTCTGTTTTTGAACCTAATTGAAACCCAGTGACAATAATTTCTATACATCTACTGAACTACGAATGTTGGAGATTTTGTCTGTAATCGTTCTGATAAAACATTCCTTTTGTAGACGTGTATGTGCAATAGATTTGGTTGAATGTTTGTTTGAAAGCATGGCTTGCCTTTCGGCTGGAACTAGTTAAGAGCTCAACGTTTGCTCGGTGATGTATATATTGCTCGTATATATAATTTTTTATTCGACAATCTCATGACATTTGCTTCTTTTGTCATTATTTTCAAGTTATGCCAAATAATCAGTTAAGCATGTATTTTGTGTATTCGGTTCTCCTGTGGGATGATTTTATTATTATGAGTATCAGTTTTTGTTACAATTATTGGAAAAAATGACATGGGAAGAGTGTGAACGCTATTTATTGCATGCGTGGACGTAGACTCTGGGGGTACGGGGGTATATTTACCCCTGACAAATTGGCTGGGTGGTATGAATATGCAATTTTACCCCCGGTAATTATGCTGAGTTCAGTTCATTGAGTATATTGTCATTAATATCAGAATAGTAAAGATAACAATACACGACAGGTGTGTGTTTGTGTATGCAATTATACGCAATATACTTTTCAATGAGCTATGTGTGTTGTAATTGAATTGTCATAAAATAGTTGAGGGTGCCATGCAATTGACCAACTGAGCCAACACTAGTGCATGATGGCTGTCATGCCCCTGGGCCTCGACACAGTGGACATCAGGTGAAACTTAGTGAAAACTGCTGACAAACACACATCCACAATGTGCAATTCACTGTGGCTCAGTCAGCATGGATCTGAAGTATTTTCAAGTGTTTTTTCCCAACCTGGCTTTAGGCTCTTACATTTCCAATGCCGATCGATCTAATTTGTTTTTATTTCTCTGTTAGAAGACTTCTCTTTGTCATTTAACTTGCAGTACTTGCTGGCCACAACGAGAGTGTTGATTTATGAAACATATATTACACAAATATAAACATCACATAGAACTAGAACAAGCAAATATTATTATAATGATTCACACACACACACACACACACACACACACACACACACACATGCACACAATTTTCAAGAAACGATCCAATGCCCTACGTTCTCTGCACTCTCCAACATGGCAATAAAGCTGATGCCCCTGCTGTGCTCTGGTCCGTTGTTTCCCATGCACAGCAGGCGAGAAAGAGTATGTGTGTGTGTGCATAGCAGATAGCAGACAAAACATAAATGCACACATACATACACACACACCACATAGTTCTTTTAATAATACACTTACTGGCTTGCTATATCGAAGTTGTTTGTAATGCCAACACGCTGCTACTATAGAATTCAACCAATCAGATCACGATAAATTAAGCAATAGAATTTGAATTGCATCTAACATGCATGCATTATTCTACGTATGTGTGTGGGTGTGTGTGCGTGTGTATGTGATACATCTTTGCCACATGGTAGTGGCATAGGTAGTCATAGGTTCGCTTACTACGGAGTGTTAGTGGCATTAACCGTTCTAGCATAATATTTTGCTGTAGTTTGTTGAACGACTGAGACTTTCGGTTAGGAGAGTGATTACAAAGCTTTGTTAGTGGCCATTTTATATCGCTAATGCCCTGACGGTTTGTCGCTGAGTGGTGGGATCGCCAGACGTTTTCGTGACGGTCTAGGACCTGGTGTATACTAACAAGAGACAATCACAAGATCGTCGGAATTCGGCACGTGGGAATGTGTTTGTTGTGTTTCTATAATTGAATTTATCGAATACTGAAGCCGGCCGAACCGCTCACAAGTCGCTCTGTTGTCTTTTCGTTGATAATTTGGCCGTTGAAACGTTGCATGTCGTCCCGCCGATCCATATTGGCGCTATCTTGTCTAGGATCGGCGCACCATGTATCCCGAGTCGTAGAGTTGCGCCAGACTGTTGGCTGTGGTGTCGGGGAAGTCGTCGATCATCTTGCCACGTCGTCGACGCTGGTAGGTGAACACCCACACGGCCATGATGAGAACCTGTGCCAGCAGGAACAGAGTGCAGCCTATCACGAGACCCATGGTGTTGATACACGTGCCTCCCAACTCTCCACCGCCGGAGATGTGCACGCGATCTTCCTCGTGCGCTCTTTCCGGGTCGAAGATCTGCTCGTCGGCGCGGAACGATTTGTCGTTGATCTTGATGGTTTGTACCATTAGCAGCTCTTCTTCGCTGGCGCTGCGTTTTGCGCGTGACTGGGAAATGCTGCGTCGACGACGGCCATAGCTAAGAGTATCCTGCACGTTTCCTACGTAGTCTCGCACTTGACAGTTGACTGGCTCGCACGTGGGTAGACAGGGAGTGACCAGAGCACGGAATTGTACGACATCGGACGTGGGGAACTTGAATGCGTCGAATTCAGCCATCAGCGATTTGGAGTTGTTGAGTTTCTGCATTGGTCCCATGATACTCATGTCAGTGGGGCAACCATCGACGTCTATCAGCATGATCTCGTTGCCAGCTGGTCCGTCCAACGCAACCAGTTCACGCACGAAAATCTCGTATGGTGAATTTTCGTCTGTGACCTCGAAGCGCAGACTGAGAGGATCGCCCACACTGGCAGCTTTCATTTCGCTGCCGTCTCGGTCAGTGATGCGCATGAGTACGTTGGGTGATTCGACCACGGCTTCTTCCTCGAGCACCGGTTTGATGTCGCCAGCCACTTCCAGGTCGACTTCGTTGGACACGCTCTTATTGCTCAGGTCGTACTGACAGTTCACTCTAAGTCCCATATCGGCGGCCGTCACTATCAGGTCGTGGTGTTGGATCACGATATCACTGTAGTACGCGCCGGGAGCGCTTCTTTCAACGCCACATTCGGGATCGTTGTAGCGCATAGTGAGCGAAAACTGCAGCGCTTCGTCCACGTCGTTCATACAGTTCTTGGGGCTGTTTTTGGCGTACACCTTACCACTGAACACTTTGCTAGTCTTGATATGTGCCGTCAGGTCTCCCGACCGACAATCGATGGTCACGTTGTAGCACGAGCTCAGTTCATAGCTGGTGGCGTTGGGAATCACCAGATACGGGTCCTCGACGTGGGTGAGCGTGGCAACGGCGTGATGACTGAGTCGACACACTCCGTCGGCCACCTCGTCGTAGTCGTAGGTGTGACAGCGGAAGTCAGCATTCATGCACAATTCACGGCATTCGTCTGCACTCTTAACATCCTGATGCACAGAGTCCACCGTCTTCAGAATCCTGTTGGCGATGCTTCGGAACTCGCAAAGTCGCACCGGCTCCTCGACGCAGTTGTTCTCGAGGTAGTCGACTCCGGCGCGCTCCTGGAACTTGCCCATGCCCGCCGTCGTGTGTCGGTCCATGTCAGACAATTGACACTCGCCGGTTTCTGCAGAGAATGTCGCAGACCTGTACACACATACACACATACAAATACGATTAGTGGTGTGGCTCTATTTCCTTGCATCACCAACATGCTTGAAGCACAAGTAGTCTTCAGATTTTTTATCTTACATTGTGAGAGTATTGTTATAGTGTTATGTGAAATTAGCGTATTTGAATCGAGGATATGTCTATCCTGGGACCACAGGTCATCTTGTATTTGATGTATCGAGATATTGTCATGTATGCGACTGTCTTGTGTGGGTGTAACAGGTAGCTTATCACGTCTCTTGTTTGTTCCGTTCAGCACTAACACTCTGTGTTCGCCAGTAGAGGGATTCAGTGGTCTATGGAAATACCAGGCTAAACTGGGCTTCGTCCGGCTTTTTGCGGCAAAATTGAATCTTCGCACATGGGCCGAGATGCGTGCGTGCTTTCCTGTTTTTCTGGTACGCGTGTGTGTATTTGTTCGCACGTGCGCGCTTCTGCATTTTTCTGCCTTCTCATCGGCTCGCCCACAATAGCTGGGAATTCAACACTCACAAGCACCTACAGCACGCACCCCCTACCTGTGTGTGTGTGTGTGTGTGTGTGTGTGTGTGTGTGTGTGTGTGTGTGTGTGTGTGTGTTATTGTTGTGTGTGCCGTCTGTTATCTGGCTGATGTGTGTTTGTGTGTGTGTGCGTGTGTGTGTGTTCGTGCATTCATGGCGTGCACCACCCGGGGCTGAGCTGCTTCGTTCTCTGCTCCTCTCACGTGCCATCCATCCAAATAAGTATGTTTTCATATGTGTATGCAAGTGAGGGTGCTTGTCTGTCTATCTATGTGTGTGTATGCGTGTGTGTTCTATACAGAGAAACGCACCGATCCGTACTTGAACCGTTAGTGGAAGTGGTGGGATGAAGCTCTTTATCTCATTCTTCATCCCTCTTCTATCCCCTCTCAGATTTCCTCGTCTCTTTTCTTATACCTGTATGTGTGTGTGTGTGTGTGTGTTTGTGTGTGGGTGTGCCGCTGGAGAATGATGGTGTGTTGTAACACACGTGATCCGTGGCACCCTGATGAACCCTCGTGTTTGAGTGCGTTGCAATGCAATACAGCGCAGCATATCATATTTTCACAAGACCATTTGTGGAGCAAGTTAGCAAGGAATGATCAGCTGGTGTTTAAAACTCCAGCCAGATACATGTTGAATTACCGTTGCTGGAGTTTATCAATTCAAACCGGGTACATATAGTGCACGAACGGCTAATAAACATTCAAAGCCTGTATTGCACAGGCTGATGCACACTTCAGAGAACATACTTTTCTTCTCTTCATGTCGGTCTAGTTTTCACGTCTGCTGTAGTCCAGTTTCTGCACACTTGGATGTTTACAATTTTTAATTCGATCAATTATATCACGTGATGTCAGCATCTTCATATTGCTGTAAGCTGTCATGGAAATGTTGATCTGCATCGCTCGTTTGGCCTTGACAGATCATTTCATATTGTTTATACAAGCGTGATTGTATTCGTTTTTGCACGCATCTATGAATATTTCCTTCATTAATCTATTAAGTTTTGTATTCTTCAAAACAGTTGTTTTGTTTTATTTTCAGTTGGATTGCTTCTTCTTCCGTCCAGGTTCACATTTCACTGTGGTCCATATTCCAATCAAATTCGTTTATTGTGTATTTCTTACTGTTTGATTATCGTTTCGTCTCATTTCTGATCAGAACTTCTGGTATTATCGTGCTGGTGATCTCTTGTGTCCGTGTCAGTGTTCTCGTCCTAGTCTTGCTTGCTGATTTCGGTGCACATACCTGTGCGGTAGGCGATGAGAATACTTCCGCCGTATCGTGTTGTAAGAGGAGACTAAACGCGGATCACCTTTTCTTCTGTGTTCTTGCCTTTTCCTTCGTGCGATATCCAAGGGGAGAGTGATAGTCCACAGGGTTGGCACCTTCCTTGGATAACACATCCCCCTCCCGGAACTAAAAAAATCGCTGCACATGTCCTCATTTGCGCGCTGCACTGCATATCGCCGTGATGTTCCACCAAGTCTTAATCCAGCAGGTCATTTGCGCATGACTCAATCTATGTTTATGTGTGCATGTGCGAGATAACTCACGGCACCGCTTCAAAACTCATGTTTTCGTCCACTGCACAAGACCACACACGTGGTTGACACACTCCGCCGTGGTGGTGTCTATGTGTGTGTGTGTGTGTGTGTGTGTTACGTGCTCTCCCACACGTTGCACAGACACACACACACACACACACACACACATACAGCCGACACAAATACAAACACAACGGTGTGCTAACGATATGGCATTGTTTCTGGCCCGACTGTCCCGGACAAATGAAGTCGCGTTGGCCTGCGCTGCACGTGCATTGTGGATACCCGCCCGGCACCGTTGTTCGTGGGCGGTCTTGTGACCCCGACTGAGTTGACCACAGTAAGTCAGTGTGGCACCGTTGAGGTCATCCATCGTGGCGAGAAGTGGCATGTCAGGTCGTGACCTGACCTCGTACCCCGGCAACAGTCGGTCGTCAGAGTCGAGTCATAATTGACCGAGTCATCGGGGCGGATACTGTCCAAGTCAGCGTGTTTGTTCGGTCTAGTCTCTTGACGACCGGTGTGTTTGTGAATTGTTAACCTTCTTGCCTCTGGTCAAGTAAACCCGCTGTACTTGCGGTGGTGACTTGGCTAGAATGTGGTGGTGGCTTGTGTGAACAGTACATGTACATGTAGGTCAGTGGAACTGAGTGATTCTATAGTCCAACGCTTACTTCTTGTTTGTTGTGCTTGGTCACAGGTGTCTAGGTTAAGCATCTGCTCTTGCTTGGAAATGCATCAATATATTACTATATACTACATAAATAAGGTATTAATTTGAATTCTACATATGCTAGAATTTACTTTTACTACCGTATATTCGGCCGCATACAATCTAGACACATATTTGGTGTTACTTGTTCCAAAGGAGGAAGGATAACCCGGCGGAGGAGAATTTCACTGCGCGAATTCTATAGTACAATAGCCCTGTCCACCCAGCAGTAAATCATGGTACCAGATATCAGTCATGTGTTGTGTCATGCATTCTGGGGAGGTGGCCCTCTCTAACACGTCTTCCGTCCTTATGGCGCCATAGCGTGAAGAGAGTCGGCTCTGCGGTGGCAGCGAGCTGCACGGGACACACCTGTGTGTTCATAAGCTTCAGCTTCTTCCCTTTTAGCAGCTGAGGCATTCAACCTTTAACCTTTAACCAACCGACTTTTCCTTCTTTCTTATGTTCTTGTGCAAAATCGGTGTTGTTGAATTGGCTGCGTACCTGCACACAAACTCCTTCTCGCTGAGGCACATCGCCTCGCACTGCTGCCGGTCGGCGGTCTTCTCCGTCTTGCGCGTGTGACCCTCGAGGGTGTGGTTGAGCACGCGCTCGAATGCCCACGCGTTGGCACACTTGGGGGCGCCCGCGTAGCACATTTTCTGCAGGTACATCGTGAATACGGGGAACTGTGATTTGCTCAACGAACCTGCCATACACACACACACATGAGTTCATTATATGTACAAGCAGTATATGGTACAGATTACTCACAGGCATATATATATATAATTGGATTGTCGCCTATTCTACATATTTCATTTTCTTCCTATTTTTGCAAACAGGCCAATTCCAGTGATCGTTTGATAGCCATGCAAACGTGTTCATGCCGAGACAGGCGTGTGTATCACCCAAGAATTTCGACTTAATTGTTTCGTTTAGCACACGCATACATACACACACACACATATATGTGTGTGTGTGTGTGTGTGTAATTATGCATTTGTGGTGGTCAGGCCCTGTGTGATAACGGTAATCATGCGTACTAATTGTCCGTACATTGACCGACCCCGCTTTCTGGTGGAGTCATCATACCCACACACACATACACACGCACACACACACACACACATGTAGCAAGGCTTTTTGTACACCCCAGGCAGCTTATGAAGAACAAACATACGCATACGCACGCAATCACCAACACGCAGACACACACGCATGTTTTACAACGTTTTTCAAATACCAAGGGTCATTTGTGAGCTTGTGCACGTAGCTTGTATGTGTGTGTGTGTGTGTGTGTACTTTGTCTTTTATGACAAGGGTTCACATGCTAATGGTCTCATGTGGTAATTGCCCACATAACGAACCAGCGGACTTTTCGCTTTTGCTCGTTTTGCTTTGAATCGTATATTTATCCGTACAACACCTTCATTATTGATTGCATCTTTCCAACAATTTTTGTTTCACATTCCACTTGGCCAGCAGGCTTCGGTAATGTTCTCGTTGGCTAGCTGGCACAACTAGAACAATTGATATACACCAGTGGTTATTAGCCTGTGGGGAATTTCCCACTGTTGGGGAATGGAAAAGTTGTCAAGTGAGAAGCTAAAGGTCGGACAGAACATGACAAATGTGTGTTTTTATCAATTCAAATTCGTTTATTTTTGTTTCTTATGTCCTCTTGACATTTACTTTGATGTAACAACTGAATTTATTGAATTTATCCGCGCTGTTGTGTGGAAGATGAAGATATGGCTCATTAAGAAGTGGGGAATCAGAGAGAAAAAAGGTTAAGAATCACTGATATAGAGAGGTCAACAGTATACGAACGTGTTACCCAGCTTCGCGTCTACCGTGTGTGTGTGTGTGTTTATGCATGTGCCTTTTAAACAATCTACGCATAGCTGGCGTGCTCTCTGGGCAATTAGGCCACGGGAATACTGCTGGGTAATAACGTTTTTGCAATGCGCTCGTGTATGCGTGAATTCGTGCGTGCATGTGTGTGTGTGTATGTGTGTGTGTGAGTGTCAATGACCTTTCATTACGGGTGGCCATTTACATTATCACTGCTGAAACTGTCTCGACCTTGATTCTGTGCTGAGAACATATACCGTTGGCATGGCAACGTGGTTCCGGGCCGGGTCATTGTTTATGCATCTTTGAATTCCTGTCTCTGTTTGTGTGTGTCAGTATACTTGAGTCATTCGTTTATCGTTTATCTCATCGCTTTCGCTCTGTCATGTTTCTCCACTCATCTTGATAGCCCACTCATTGTTGATCATCAGCAGCATCAGACACCATCTGCCGTATCTGATGCCTCCAGCGTCAGAGTAACAACATCAAGATGATGAGGACATGTTCCGCGTGCCTGGTGGCACCAGTATTGTGATTCACACGCCCACGTCCATCTCCGCCAATGCTGTCTGCTTTGTTGCCTGCACGAGACGAGATGTGCAGCATGACAGCCGCAAGTTGCAGCAGTGATCGGTGGCGGCATGTCGTAGGTGATCGTTGCAACGTTGCAGACCCACGTTGCAGATTGATGGTGTATTCGTGTTTGCACGTTTGTTCGAGACGTGTCTGGCCACATTCCACGCTGGACGTGTACTACTCAAGTGCTTTGTCGCTGTCGATATTTTGAAGACGCACTGCTTGTTCTCCTTGTCGTGTTGCAACGGCCGTACACATTACACAATCTATCAAAGTGGATTTGTGCAAGTCAAGGGCATGACTAAGCGTGAGAATGAATAATTCAAGTGGCATTTTTACTCGACGCTGGTTGTCAGTAAGGAATAACTGCAGGATTGAACCGGTGCTATTATGATGAGGCTTCATCAAGCCTCTTCTGGATGTGAAGTGGATGAGATGTGTATTGGCAGAGGCTCCGACTTGAAAGCAGCGTTGGGATGAACTTTAGTCGGTTTTTGCACTGGATACGATCACTATAATGTTTCCACCCAATATCTCTATGTTTTGAACGTGTGTCTGATTGTGCTCTCGTGATAAAGGTCAATGTTCTAGCAAACTCGTGGTCAGCCTATAGACCGGATTTTAAGCCTTGTGCGTCGTTCAGTCTTACTGGCACACACACACGTACATACAGTCTTTCTAGCGATAACGGTATGGAATCCTGTGGTGCATGTGCGTATGTATGCTGATGTTCTTTTTATCGGTGCTAACGACATTGATTCGACTACAATGTGAACACCTCCGACGTCAGGGTATTCGTCGGCGACCTGGCTTGCAATTGCTTCCGTTCTCACACACACACACACACACTCACCACGTAGCGTTGCCCGCTAAAGTGCCGACTTGTATGCAAATGAAATGCAAGGAATCAATGGAGTGCGAGTGTCGGAAACAATGAGTGTAGCGGATTAAGATCACATGAACTTGTGACCGAGTCGATGACCTGAGTGTACAGACCGGCACTAACCGTGTCGGCTACGATTGGCTGATTGTTCCCGATATGGCTGTCCGCTTTGCCGTCGGCGCAACGTCGGGATTTGCATGCGACCGCCAGTGTAGACTGGATTAGGCGGAGTCAACGAACTGACGTGGGACATCTGGTTTGCAGTGTGCGTCTGGGCCAGCGGTCCGTTTTTTCTCTCTGTGATTTCCCAATTCTTACTAAAGCTAACGCTTCATTTTCCACACAACAGCGGTGAGAACATTAATATTGCATTGTTTTTGTTCCTGTAATTCTTCCGTCGCATTTCCATGGATGACGTGATGTTTAACACCTCTATTTGGGGTTCCATCTTCGCCGATGACTTATTATGACTGAAATGTTCCGACAGTCATCAATCACCACACTGCATTACCAAGCCACATTTGTTGTCGTGTTTTTGGTCGCTTTTCAACTCACAACGCTTCATTGGTGCATCGGTAGCTGATCTTTTAACGATATGTCACGTGAATTCGCTCGTAAAACTAGAACAAGTTGATGACCGTTGTCTTTCTCGCTTCCCGATCCCGGTGCTCTGCTTCTAATTCGTCCTCATCCACACATCAGCATGTGTATGTATGTTCGTGTGTGTGTGTGTGCGTGCTTGGCTGTCATAGCGGAGGTTGACGACACGTTAACGACGTGTTGCATGTCGCATGTCTGCCCAGTCCGGCACACACACACACACATACACGTGGACGTTTACACGGCGGTTGAACACGGCCTGGCTATTATTGGTCGCTCTAATGTAACATTCTACATGTTTGTGCTGTCTCTGTGTGTGTGTGTGTGTGTGTGTGTGTGTGTGTGTGTGTGTGTGTGTGTGTGTGTGTGTGAGTGGCGATTGCAGCATGCACCGGCGGGCAGCAGCAACACCTGTTTTCTGTTGATGAGAGGCGTAATCGCCGCACTCCTGGACTGTGTATGTGTGCGTGTGTGTGTGTCATGTCTACCTGTGTATGTATGTGTTCATATTTGTATGCATATATATATATATATATATATATATATATATATATATATATATATATATATATATATATATATATATATATATATATATATATATATATATATATATGTGTGTGTGTGTGTATTATATATACACATATACATACATGCACACATACACACAAGGAGTGTGTGTATGTTGGAAACAGACACAGCTGACGCCACCAATAGGTTGAGTTGTGCGTATGTAACGGACCATGTGCTGTGTGGTGGCGTCTATGGCGGTGTTGGCGGTGGCTGTCACATCTGTCGCGACTATGTGTGTGTGTGTGTGTGTCGGGAGCTGCGTTAATACAATGCCGACGACATGGTCGCTTCTGGTGTTTGTTCCGTTAGACTTACACACTTACACACACACACACACAGAGAGAGATCATGTTCAGATGACAAATGTCACAACCTCTTGAACCGCTCCATCTTCACATATTCTAATTGTGACTCGTCGATCGACGCAGTCGGAAACTTTTCTGATGCGATCGAACGTGTTCATTCATTGAGTTATGCGTTTCTTAGCGAAACGCATACATAATGGCATGTCCCAATTGTTCGACATCTGGTCAAATCTAGTCCTGCTGGCGGTATTTATGGTGTGTATGCACTGTATTGATGATTTCCCTGTTCCATGCACTTTGGCAACAAAAAATGATTGGGAATTTTGCAGAAGGAATGCTACCAGTGCTCACCGCTCACTGTTTCTAGCACTGAAACTCTTACGAAGAGTGGGACGAACGCGATGAAAAGGGGAGAATATAGAAGAATAAAGAATATCTTGTGCTCTTTTGTGTGCTCCATCGATAGTAATTCTACGTGTGTGTGTGTGTGTGTGTGTTCACGCTTGGTTGGTTTACGTCAGATATGTGTGTGTGTGTGTGTGTGTGTGTGTGTGTGTGTGTGTGTGTCGACGACCTTTGGTGTGGGTGTGTGTGACACGGCTGGTGGTGGCATTATTTTGCTCGCACGTGCGCGTGCTCTCTGTGGTACCGTTTTGATGACATCAATTGAGTCGGCACCGGTGTCGCCTTAGTCATGCTGGTTGTGTTTGTATGCGCGTGTGCGCACGCATATCTGCGGGCTCATGTGCATGTGTTTTTTCGTCTATATGTGTGTGTGAGATCTGGATTTGCATTTTCGTTATTGCAATTAGCGGGGTTTCAGCGGGATTTTTCTGGGAAAATATTATTGTCTACTAGTCGTCTTTTTCCTCGTCTGATGAAGAAAAGTTTTCAGAACATTTGCTCGTGCTGAACGCTGTATATATGGATCATGTTTGCATCGAACTTGGGCCAGATTTAGCGTGTCGGGTGTCTATTTTGCTTGTCATGCCAGAATATCCTTTTATATCGTCAATGACAAACGTTTCTTCAAGAACGTGAATCGTATCCAATCATACCTCCGACATTCCTGATGTCTCTGTCTCCTGTTTTTCTCTTTCTCACGCCGTTTGTCTGCTCTTCTTCCCCGTACTCTCTCGTTCGGACTATGTGTGGAGGCGCAGGAATCAAGATGTCATCATCCAGCGTCGTGTTGTCCCGGAGTTTTACGAGCAACAGAAACATGTCTCTCCTGACTACCGAATTCCTGTCGGTCTGTGTAGCTGCTTGTTTGCGTGTATGTTTGTGTGGTCGGCACCATCGCTCATCTCCTCCAAGTTTACGATCGGTCCAAGTTGAACTCGGTGCCGGCGCCGTGTGTGTCTTCGTTCTACACATCAGCTCAGACGCTACAAAAAGCGCACTGCTTTGTGATGGATGCTCGTTGTGACAGGAGTCGAGCGACGTCGTGCTTATTAATTGGACGCGGAGTGTGTCGTGACATTGGAAGCGATCGACTTGAGGTTGTCGCGGATCACGGAACACTGCTCACATGGTCTTGTATCGGTTGTCGGTAAAAAAGCGTCCCTATCGCCGCCTCTCTCGAGGCAAAAAGTGTCTTGTGCACGTGAGGATCCAGAGCCCACTTGAGCAAGGGTCGGTCGTTCAATCCTGTTTACGTGTTGTTTACTGGGACATGTTATGGCGATTGCCCTCACAATATATGACCGCGACTTGTTATGACCAAAAAAGTCACCCTACGTTGTTGATCCGTGTGCTTTGCAATGTTCCGTTTGCGCGTCGAAATATTGGATGAAGTCGACTCCTTGGTTTCCATTTTGTCAACACAATTTCCCAGGCTGAATTCCTAACATTAAATGTAATTCTGGAGAATATATGGTGTCATTTTGTAGAATGTTTGATGCGTTTTGGCTGCCCCTCAGGTGATTGCTATCTTATACAGGCATCGTGATCACTACGTTTGTGGTCTCGTCAGTCTAGTTCAGACTTAGGTTTCCAGATATGTTCTAAATGGGGTCAAAAGGACTAAATAATATCTTGAACGCAATTTCTAGATTCCTAGGTTCACTTTCTAGATTTCTCGCTTATTTCTGGATTTCTCAGCAATGACACAGTTTTTGTTCAACACAGTCTGCTTCGTGCGGCAGTCTGACTCAAACGAGCACTGGGGTGCAGGTGCTTCTGTACCGATATTGAGATAGTCTTGCGACGCGGTAAGGTGCGGCTCTATTACTCCGCGGGCCCTGGCGGCTGTTTATGGTCGACATTTGGTGTACCGTTGTCGGACCACTGTGGTGCCGAGGTCTGACACGCCGTCGGCGACTTCCATATTTGGGAGATGTCTTCTGGCGATGGTGTCTGTGACCGTGGCGGCGTCCCAAGCAGCACATGGGGTCACGACTAGCAATAAACTGACGTTCTGTCTGCTTGCTATGCATTGTCCATTTGTGGAGCGCCGATTTTGCCCTCTGTGTGTGTTTGTGTATCTGTGCGTGTGTGTGACTTCTAGCTGCTTGCTGGCTTTGCCCTCCGGTCACACGTCACCCAAACATGCACGAACATGCACACATACACACTCACACACAGAGGTGAGCGAGCGCATTCTTCGTGTCGTGTCGTTGATGGGTTTTTCACGCGCGCCGTCTGCGCCTGTTGATCAGATGAGAGCACGCCTGTTGCAAACTAGTTGCACCGGTTTGTCGTCACTACTGCTGACGCTGACGCTGCCGCTGGTGCGTGTATCTCGTGAGTCGTGTCGTTCGCCGCTCACTCACGCCGCGTCACATTCTGTCACGCCTGAATCACCAGCACTAGTTGTGTGCCGGCGGTGGAGGAGGCGACGACCTCGATAATCAGTGAACCGTTGGCCGCTGCTGATGACCGTGCGAGAAGATGCCACCGAGCTTATGCGCGTGACGTTTGATTTCGAGCCAGCGTCGGTCGATGGATACTGCACTGGTTTAGATATTTGTGACTTCTAGTGCTGCTCTGGTTGGTAGGCCGACCTTGATCAATGTCGTAGATGCCTGTGTGTGTGTGTGTGTGCCTGCGTTCCAGTTGTATCAGTCTAGCAAAGCCTCCAAATGCCTGGAATTTCTTGTCCTCTTCGGTCCGGTTGTCTGCATACCATTTTCAGCCTAGCTTGTCGACAGTTTTTCTACTGCCAATACCGCACACACGCAGTGTACACACTGACCGGCAAAATACGTCAAGAATAGCTCCTCACTATCCTATTGATAGTCGGTTTGTAATATGCATTTTTGCGGCTTTTTGCACTCGGCAGTCACCATGCATTGGGAATGTATGGATCTGTGGGAATGTGGCCTAGTGTGTGTGTGTGTGTTTGTCCGTGCGTTTATGAATGTGAATTTGTCTGTCCGTGTGTGTGTGCGTGAGTTGTTGAAGGATGCCTCTGTGCTATCATTAGCGGCAGGGCATTGAGGTGCACTGCATGGTGGCACTGGCCGTGACTTCTACCTCGTGCTCTTTCAATGCCGCACGACCTATCTTCTCCGCCATGTGTTGCCGAGTACCGACGTCTATCCTAATTGCTGCTGCCGCCGCAAACACGGCCGTACGTCGAAGAACGGCCGATAAAATCGCTGGCCAGTGGATATTAAATGTTTGCGTCGGTCACGGTCGCCGTCCTGGCTGCTTAAGCGCTCTCGCGCGCGCATCAATGCCGCGGGCACTTCGACTTTTTGTCGCTAATTGTCGTGCATGACGGAGTGCACTGTAATTTGTGGCGCACACGGATGGACGGTCACACTGCCGTCCGTCCGGCCGGCCGGCCGCCTGCTTTATTGTCGGTTTGCAACCGGTTTTTGTCGCAGCACGTTGGTTTACGGCCATTCACACACACAGCACAAGAGCAGGACGACGATGGCACGAGTTTTTCAGCCACGCTCGACGTCGTCGTCCTCCCTGTGCGTGCGCATGTATGTGTGTGAATGCCACCGCCGTGTATGTGTGTTTGCATGCGCCCGCGCGCATTGTTTTGTTATTTGCGGAATATAAAAGCGGCGAGTGCACTTGGTGATCTTGCACGGAGATTGGTGCGGACCCAAGGGGCGGAGTTGGTATTTACGAGTATGGGTGCGGCGCGTTGTGCTGCTAAGTACACTCGAGTGTGGAGGCCATCGCTCTGCTGATCCGAGTAGATGGTTTTTTGAAGTCGGATGAGTAGTTGAAGTGGAGTTTGAAGATAAGTTTTGGTACTCTGAAGAATCATTGGAGTGAAAGACTGGAGGTGCTTTGAAGAAGAGCTTGAAGGAGAATCCGTAACAGAGGGACTATGGAAGATGACAAACGGAAGTGTTCCGATGACATAAGTGATAGGAAATTCACTATTGCCTGGATGCAAATCAGCTAATTTTCATTGCTGGCTTTGTCATCAATGCGTTCCTTGTGAATTCATTGGTCATTTGTCCGTCATCACCTTGACTCTAATTGATGTACTACACTATTCTGGAAGTCTTCCTGTTGAACTTGACACGTGCCGTCTTTACATCTTCAGCGTTCTGGAACAGTGTGTGTGTGTGTGTGTGTGACAATATTCTTGTACGCTACGATGACGTCAATCACAGAGGTCCATCCACAATACTGATCAGCTGGCTTCTATTGCTTGCGCTGTGTTTCATATGGTAATTGTTCAGTCTACAAGTGTGGCCATTTTTAACACACACACACACTCACACATGCCGTACGTGACACCATGCTAATTCAGGTGCAACGCAGTTTTTGCGTGTTTTTTTTGCGCGCTGCATACTGTTGGGAAGTGTTCCGTGTCAAGTTCGTTGATGTCTGCAACTGGATTGTGTTCCACTTTAGCACGTGCCGTCATTCATAGTATTCTTGTGTCCTGTCTTCGTTGGCTCAGCGATTTTGTTTAATTCACTGAATATAATTGGTTTTGCCGTTCTTTATAACAGACTTTTGCAACGGGTATAATTACACGCTACTCTTACGTAATTCGTCTCTATTGCCTACCAATATAATTTTGCGTACTTTGTTACGACGTTTACTTCGTCTATAACCACTTAATATCTTCTGTGATTTTATCCTGCTTGAATACAACGACAGATTAACTTGCTCGCTCACGCAAAACACTCGCAAGGCGTTACAATCGATATCGAGTAGGATCATTTGAGCAGATATGATCAAGATTTGGTCCAAGCGCGGATAGAGAAGCAATGTTCATAGGGAACGAAGTATTCGAATCGTCTCTTGTTCGAGCGTGTCACTATTTATGCATTTATCTTGAGAGTCTCGGGATTTATATCAAATGGTACTGCTAGCGACGTTTTAGGGAGTCTCTGATCTTGGTCGATCCGCATCTGATTGAATCCTGAGCGATGTGATATAACATCAGTTTGTCGGTGTTTGTTCTACGTAAATTCTTACATGTTTCGCGCAATTAAACCAGATTGATCCGGATGTGAGGAGGATAAAGCCGGATGATGTGTGTATTGGCTCAAGCAAATGCTGTTTGCCTATTAAGCTTAATGCTGATGTCGGTTATTGGTCACGAAGTTTGGCTCCTGCATCGGTGTGGATAAATGATGGCAATTGGAATTCGAGCTACGTTCTTCGATTGTGTCAAATTGTGTTTCAATTACATTCACAACTAAAAGTTGACTATTTTCTTTAACTTTTTCCAGCGTGTATGCCGTTGTTGAGAGCAACGGAATCGCTTGCATTTCATTCCTATTTCTATCATTCCTTTCAGTCTTTGAGTCTCTAGTCTCGCTCTAGTCTCGTCTCCAGGTCTTTAGTCTTATCCACTGATGTCTAGTCTATTGTGAGCGGATCCAAGCAGCAGCTGGCACTAGTGATTGTGCCTTGTTTGAGCTGAGGGTGCGACACTCACCGGGCTGTTGGTCGGCGTCCGAGTCGATCAGCACACACAGTCCAGTCTCGTAGTTGAAGCCGCGGCACGTGTCGTTCTGGCGACACGTCTCCACGCACTCGGACAGCAGCAGAGTGCCGATCCTCGAGTCGAGCATCTCGGCCGGCGTGCTGTGCAGGTAGCCCGTGATCAACTCAAAATTAACGTCCTTGGCATCGCAGTCGGGCGTTTTGTCCGACACGGCCGTGGTTGTCACCAGTCCGCTGGTGGTCGTGGTGATTGTCTGTTGGCCGGATACGAAGTCCGGCCGTCCGGACAGTAGCAGCGTGGCTACAGCGGTGGTCAGCAGGGCTTTCATATGATTCATGATAGACCTTATCGGACACAGCGTAGTGTAGAAAAGTTGTGTTCAACTGAACTCCTCCAATCTGCAACCATTCACAAACATTCATCATAGCGTATGGTTGTTTTATTCTGTATTCCACATGCTTCCATTACCTAAATAGGTTGTTTTTCATTTCGGGATTTTCGTCATGCGTACATTTTAAAATTCAAGGTTGTATTTGGAGATATTGATAAACTTTGGAAACTTTCTAGGCTTCAATTAATAATGCATATTTCAATGCTCGATCCACATAGAAACCTTGTTTTGTCTTGCTTGTGTATGGGTTTTTTTCGTGCGAAGTCATTTCTAAAACCAGCAACGTCTTAGTCGTTTAGCTCTCAGGATTTTACTCGAGATGACACCGTGCGTTGTTCACATTCGTCTATGAAGCAATTATTATGCATGGGAAAAGTTATGTTTATTCCTGTCTATATCCTCACTTCAAGACACACTCGTGGCATATTCTTGTGGCACGTATGTTGGTGTATAAGCGTGTGCTAGTGAACTTGTGTGTGTGTGTGTGTGTGTGTGTATGTTTGTATATATATGGCCATATATATCTGTTCGTGTGTGTGTGTGTGTGTGACTATTTATGAACCGGGCTTTGATGACTGCTATTGAGTGCACACACACACACACACACACTCACTCACTTCTCATGCATCAACGGTACACACACACGCACACACAGGCAGTTTAACATAATTATGGTTGCTGAATTCACACCGATGAATATAGATTTCACGCTGATGGCTTCCATGTGGCGCACTGAATGTCCTCTCTTCCTTTCCTCCCATCAACTGTCTTTTTCTTTTGAGTTTTGTCTGTATAACGTGTGTGTGTGTGTGTGTGTGTGTTTATACTCCAGCTTTGTTCAGAAGTTTCATTGTTCGTCATTTGTATTTGAATGCGCGTGTGACATTTGGTCATGTTGATAGAAGGAAGTATGTGTTTGTTCGGTGGCGGTCGAAGCGAAAGAGAAGAGGGCAATTTAATGACGGAGCGCGTGTGTGTGTGTGTGTACATTTGAGTGTCTCGGTGTATCCATGAACATGTGTACTTGTGTGTGTGTGTGTCCGTGTGTGTGTGTGTAATCTGCGTGGGCTGTTTGATGCCAATGTGAAGGACATAGGCCGTTATAGTCGAGCCGGTATCTAGAAAAATGCCCCGCGGCCACATTGGAACCGTTACCGTCTGTGTTCTCCAAGTGTGTGTGTGTGTGTGTGTGTGTGTGTGTGTGTGTGTGTGTGTGTGTGTGTGTGTGTGTGTGTGTGTGTGTGTGTGTGTATATCCTGTGTGTGTATTGTGTACCAATTGGAGGACAATGTGAAAGATGTACTGTAATTGAAAGAGTGGATATAGCTGTAGGTCATACTACAAACAGTAGAATGATTCATTGGTTCCGTTCACATATACGGTGCCAATTTACAGTGCTTCTCAGTGCAAACAAGGTCGGCATTTATAGTGGATCAGGCATGTTTTAGATAGGCTTGAATGTGGCATTACTGAGTCAAGTTTTGGCATTGATACATTGTAGACCAGTGGTTCTTAAGATTTCAATTCCATTATCAATTCAGTAGTCAGTTCTTGCAACTCCTGCTAGTTTTATGAAAAAGATGAAAATATAAATAACGGAACAGCAAAAGTTTGTATTCAATATTCATACAGCTTAAAGTTATTTCAAGATGATTAAGAAAACAGGTTTTCTTCAATAAAAAATAGAAAACATACATTTTTTCCACAGATATCCTCGCACTCTTTAGAAACCAGACTCATATTCCCGGGGGTGCGAGAGTCCCGGTTGAGAACCCCTGTTTTAGAGGTATATCGATATCTCGTTAGTTTTAGTGTGTTTGTACGTGTGTGGTGGTGTTATGCTATTATGTCTTGTTGAAGTCACTGGTGTTAGTGTGCTGTGCTGAGATGCAGTCTCCATAGAACGTGTGTATGTATTCACTGTAAACACACGCTCACACACGCTAATACGACATGCGTGCGGTATATCCAGTGCAAATTCGAGAATTTGACTCGCCTGTGCGTGCGTGTGTGTGTAGTTTTTGCGTACGTGCATATGTGTGCGTGATGTGGTTTAGCAACCGACCTAGCCATGTGTGTGGCATTTGATTTGCGTTATAAACACACATGCACACACGCTCTCTTTCTCTCTCCCCCTCTGTCTTTCATGCACACAAGGGCAGTTTTCCGGTTGTTGGACCGGAAGGCACGTGCATTGGGTCCCGGGTGTCCTTCCGCTGCTCTACTGCGTCCTGTCTCAGGGGAGAGAGGGCACCTCGTGCGACGCGCCCCTCACCATGGTCACTGTCAGGGTCATTTGCGCGTGCTGGCGTGTTGTTTATTATTGTGTTTGTGCGGGTGTTTGTTTGGTCGACCGCTTATCAGCTGTTTAATAATTCCAGCCTATCGCAGCTATGCATGAGTGAGGCTTCATCCTGTCTTTTGTTTACGTCGCATTTGAATAAAAAATATTGTCTTTACTTGTCACACACACATCGTTTATCAGTGGAATTAGCTGCCTTGCTAGGATTTGCTTTGATTAATGTTTATGTAGATTAACACTTAGATCATAATTTCTGAAATCGTTGTTTTCTCGTGCCTGTATCAAGAAGGAGCTTTCACTTAATATTCTCACATTTATCAAATTGTTTTTGCGTTGTCATACGCAAGGAGGTTGTGTGTTTTTGCTGTGTGTTTATGTGTTTGCGTGTTCCTTATGTTGTTTGATTTCGCGTCGCATGCAAAGTCGTGCTTAAATCTTGCAGTTTTGTGGTCTGCTCGTCCGTTATGTGGGCTTCCATACACATGTGTATGTGTGTGTGTGTGTGTGTTGATGTATTCATGTGTGCATGTTTGCCCATGCGCATGCGGTCTGTTTATTTATGTTTTCAGCTCAATTCGCCTATTGTCGTTACGGCGACCATCATGTGCGCTAAGCATATGGTCTTCGTTTGTGCGTGTGCGTGTGTGTGTGTGTGCGGTTTGCTTGTGTTGTACAAAAGAATGCATAGTAAACTAAGGTTTGATATTCAACGTAGAATTATTTCACATTAGTTGGATATTGTTTGTTTAGCGAGGGAATTTTTTATTTGCGTGCTTATGAGCATATGGCTCTTCTTGGATACACTTCGCTAAAACAAATGTGTCTCTTTTGTTATGTCTTCTTTGAGTAAATTCGATTCTCCACAATTTTTACTGGCGAGTTTATATTGAAACTTGAAATTGTTTAGTCTTGGATTGTGTATAGTTTCTTCCTCATTTTCTTCATGTCATTCTGCAGATTGTTCGCGCGCTTATCGGTTATGGGTGCTTGCATTAGGTCATTTCATCAGTCATTGATTCAGTTGCGGATCTATAATATGCACTGTAAAAGGAGATAGTAGCTATTTTAAGCTTTTGTCACTCATCACCCTCAGCTTATATGGGCATGACATCGTGTTCTTGCATTGCAGATCCGTTATTTTGTCATTGTATAGCTGGTGAGGTGGCAACATAGTGGAACGGTCTCAGGTTTTCACTTCAGGAGAAGACAAGTTTAACGTATTTGCTATTTGTCGGAGGAGGATTGAGTTGAGAGGATTGACGCCCCCGGTTCGTTCGGTCCCGCTGCAGTCTCAGCTAGGTAGACTGGCTTAGAGATGGGAAAGAGAAAGATAGACGGGAGTGAAGCGGGACCAAACGTACTCGGGGGGTAATATTCCTATCTCCTTTCGGGTTGATTCCGTCGCTTGGCCTTGTCGAATCAATTGTCGTGTGCCTTTCCGTCCGGCTGACTGCGGTTTGTTTTCATGTTGGTGGTACTTGTTTGCTGGTTCATTGATAACAACTTGGACAGCAGTGATGCGATTGTGTTCTCTTCCAGGCTTCAGTGCCTTGTGCCTGTGGTGTCGCAGTACTGTCTCTGTCACGCCTCAATCTCAATGAGGCTCTTCTGGCCGATGGAACAAGACGTCCGGCAGCCCTCCTGTCGCGTCGCATTGCCTGCCGCGTTCTATCACACCCTCACACACACCCTGACACACACACCACTCAGCTCCAGCGTTGGTAACCCGTCGCGCTGCTACGTTGTGTGTACGTGCAAGAATCCAGTGCGCCACCTCGCCTCACCGCTCCAATCCCATCTAGTCGCCGCGTGTTGTGTACAATAGAGAGACAGAAGACATTCAGGCGTGCTTGCTCGTGTGCGCGCGCGCGCGCGCGTCTATGCATGGGTTTGATACACCGTTAGATGGGTGTGAGCGACGTCAGTGAGTTTGGTTAGTGGGTCAGCAGCTATGTGCTCTCTGCTAGCGCGTCGAGTTGATATCAAACGGCCTGCGTGTGCTTTATGAACGTGTTAGTCGTTATCTGTTTGTCTGTGACGTCTGCCGCAAGGTGTACAAACACACTGGCAACGCTGGCTAATCGGACGTAATCGTGTTTGTTTGTTTGACGATGGCTGTCCGGGCTGTAGCGGTGCTCGCTTATCATGTCCGACCTGATGAATCTGACATATCATAAATGCTACAAGTCTTCTCGGTCGTCACATTTTTCATTGCAAAATACCAGCGAATAATTACCGTGTTTCGCCGTGTATAAGATACCGTTTTTGGGCTAATTGTTCACTTGAAAGATAGTGGGTTTCTTATACATGGAAGTGAGTGTTTAGCACCAGTATGTAATATGATATCTGTGATGAGACATTTGATCTGGTATAATTTGATGACTCCCCTGATGATGACGACGAAGAACTGGCTGGAATTGCCATGAAACACTGACTCCAGTCATTGATATTCCTGATGAATGATTAGGAATTCAATTATTCATATGATGAATAAAGTTATTCATTACTACAACAAATTTTCCCAATTTTTACCTAAAAGATGAATGAGTCTGTTATAAACACGGGTCTCGTATACACGGGAAAGTTCACGATCTCATCATAATCATTTGTACTCATTTGTTCAACCACGTCTATTTCAACTGCAAAACATCGCCGAGCGCGGACATCAAAATCTCGTTTCTTGAAGCATGTTCCACGTTCTGTGCATTCTTGCTTCTATAAGACTCTGACATCTAATTTCATTTTCATGTCGCGTACTCTTCCATGTTATTCTTGTTTACTCATGTCGGCTTGCTTGTCTGGGTAGATATCGTTCTGCTGTTCTTCGTACGTGTGTCGCGCGGTCGCGTGCGGTTGTTGTTTACACTGGCCGCTATCCTGGCTGGCAAGGCGGTCTGTATGTACGTGTGTGTCCATTGTCTTTGACCAAGGTCGAACGTCCTCACACCAATATCACGTTGATTCCACCGGCGTGCACGTGCACCTTTCTTGTCACTCTGTGGCGCCAAATAATACCATGTGCTTGCGCTTTTTGCCACGACAAAATTACGTGCATTTTGCGGCGTTGTTCTTTGTTGGTTGGGCAATCAAGTATGTTTTTAGTTGACTTTGCTATGGGGCTATCATTTTGACCGTGTATATATATTTGATGCCATCAATGCAATTTAGTCACGCTGAATGTCTGCTATTTGCATGTGAAAATGGCCATAGGCGTGACGAGTGCTTGTAGGCGGTCATTGACCTTTGTCTGAGCTGTGTAAAACATGCATCTCGTGCACGTACACGTGCTTTATATGAGGAATGTGAAATAATATTTGTATTTGCTTATTATTAATTACATTAATCATATGTTTGCATGTAGATGTATGATCTACACTTGGCAAATTTATCGAAATTATTTTAGGTCATTATGAAGGAAAATTTATTACGCGATACCAAAGAAAGATTAATAAATAAATTTCATGCCGTGTTTTTCATGAGGCGACGCACTGATACAGTTTCTCTTTCTTCTCTTCTTCATTTCGTCTCTTTATTTGGTGTTTTGGATTTGGACATATCTAATCTTATTATCATAATACCTATCGCAGGTGGTATTTAAAATGAGCGTTATTTATATTAGGCTTTTGTTGTGTCTCCAACAAATATGCTTACTCTAGCCTCACTTGATCCTGAAACATTTGTGTGTATGTGTACATGCGCGTGTTGTGTATGTGCGTGTGTGTGTGTGTGTATGTGGACATACATCAACTATCATCACAAAAGCGTGACACACACACACACACAAACACATACAACAGGAAATGCACTTTACCACGCCAAGAAAACTGTATGTGTGTGTGTGTGTTTTTGTGCGTGTCTGTGTGTCTGTGCATTTCCCTTGCTTGCTTGCTTGTTGTGAGGTGTGATGGCGAACGGAACGATGGACATGCATATATATATGAGATTATGCAAAATGGTATGCGTGATCATACCTGGCCGCTCCCATGCGCACACGTGCACACGCACGTATGTGTGCGTGCACGTGTGTGTGTGTGTGTGTGTGTGTGTGACACGTGATCGTTTGACAATTGTTGCGCATGTTCACAATGGTGGCAAATTTGTGAGAAGCGAAGAAAAATCTCGTGACAAAATATGTCAAGTGCTTCGGGTGTTTTGGAATTTGCAAAAAATATCCAACTTTTTTTTCAAATGAATGTTGCTGTATTTCAGTGATAAATGTTCTTCATATACCTGCGGGATTTTATGTTG
Organism: Sacculina carcini; assembly: GCA_916048095.2. Taxonomy (NCBI): domain Eukaryota; kingdom Metazoa; phylum Arthropoda; class Thecostraca; family Sacculinidae; genus Sacculina; species Sacculina carcini. The sequence continues at coordinate 7,867,695 of OU696579.1, read as the reverse complement.
AGTTCTTACTGAGGGATTTTTTTGAAAAATATTTTATATTTTTCAAATTTGACTCCAGTAGTCTGGTCAAAGTCCTGGTATTTCTCATATTTGTGTATGGTGTTCTTTTTAGGAGCTGGGTGTCGTAATTTTGAGTTTTTTCGCATCGTATTTCCTGTTGTTTTCGTTTTTTTTTCATCATCGTATTTCTATTGCCCAGTTATGATCACACACACACACACGCAAACACACACATACACACACACCAAGTTACTGCTATATTTTTATTTTTATAATGTTTTTAATTGAATAATGTCAGGTTGATTGCTGCATTGCCTTCATAAGACATTTTGCAGTCAAATATATTGCATATATCGTAAAACATCTATTAGAACGGTATGTGGTTCTATTTGTCAAACCCTCCTTCGTAGTGTCGTTCAATTAGAAGTTGCCGCTGTATTTTTCACCCAGCTAGCCAGAATTTTAAGAAGATACGGTACATTTTATGGATGAAAATATTTAAAGTATGTACATTTATTTAATAAAAGGCAAAAATTCAGGGTGATTACTGGTAAATAATTACAAATTCACTATTAAAAATCCAGTGACACGTCGCTTATTGTATCTGTCAAAGTGGCGTTTAATTTGAGGTGCTGTTTTAATAGAGGTTTTACGGTATATGTATAAATATATCTGCATGTCTACAAATATGTTGATAGCATACACAAAACAGAATATGAAAATCATACATACATATATACCCATATACAGAATGTATGTATGTGATACTGTATGTGATAATATCACACTGTATGTGATAATATCAACACACTGTATGTGATAATATCAACAATAACTAGTTTAGTTTATATAGCCATTTTCTCGTACGATTTCATTTATTGCACAATATTTACATAACTATGGAAACTTTTGCCATTTATGCATTAATTAAACGTATATATACAGGTCTAAATAGGCTCATATGTTATTATTATTATAGGTTCGGTTTGTATGCAGATTATCCTAAATTAAGGCGGAGGTTGTTTGCTCCGATTTGAACGTGCTGAAATCACGTGGTTGATTGTTGATGGATCTCACCTCTTTTGATGTAATGGCCGCGTTGATGTATGTTGCCGACGTGTGCAGCACACAGCACAGCGTACGTCTGGCCCGTTTCACAATCTGTCTGTCTGTGCGATGAGGAAGTGAGGAAATGAGCAATGAAACAGTGTAGCTACAGTGGTTCACACGCACCGTCGGCAAACAGACACACACAGAGAGAGACAGGTGCTTCCCACACGGCAGCACAACGACGAATGTCGCCGGTACGCTCGGCTCGACTGTTTTACTAGCCCGGTCGCCACCAGCCGCGCCACCAACGGCGCCACCACGGTGTAACCGCCGCTGACCCGTGCCGGACAAGAGAGAGAGAGCAGTAGAGGGAGTCGCTGCTCGTGCTCTGCCGGAAGTGTATGTGTGTAGCGACTGGTGCTGTCGAGAGATGATGGCTGGTGTATTTGTGAGATGTCTGGCTAGGCCGGGGGTGTGAGCCTGGTTCCTAGGGGCTTCGAGGATTCCTGCGAAAAACCACTGAAAATATATGTTCTACCCATACTTTATATATTTACTGGAAGAAAACTTCAAGGAGACTTAAAAGAGCTTTAAGATATATTTGAATGAATATTGTATAAAAAGTTCTGATATTAGGTCGTTTGTTTTGTTTCTTTTTCATATTACTATCAGGAATCTAAGTGGTGCGAGAACTGACTGCTGATTTGAAAAGATGCCAACACTGACAAATGTTTGAGAACCACTGGACCAGGCGGTATGTGGCTATGAGAATGATGAAAAGAAGAGCGAAGAGAGGCGGCAAATGCCCAACATTGGCTGGCTGGGCCATTGTTTTATCAATGAGGTCAATTAGTTCTGGTGTATAATTGTTTTATTGGTCGTGCCGCTGTGAGTCAGGTCCAGTTATTCCTCGTTCCTACGCGTTATTATGGCTTCATTATTAAGATGACCATTCATTTCACTGTCGACTCGACATGGCGGTAATCTCGTGCCAGCTCATAATAGCAATATACTTAAATACCACACACATTTTTGTCCTAAAGTTTGCCAGTTTTTCCCAAGAGAATCTCGGTGATTCTGTGGTTAGGGCCCCCGTTTTCTTGATCGTCCATGCTTGTATTCGCATGATTTAGTTTTTTATTTATTTCCCCATCGCCACATGAAAACCTTTCCGCACTGCACTGTAGCAGGTGCTTGCAGTGTGTTGCAAATGTTGCAGAATTTTCCCAGTCTGTGTGTATGTGTGTATGTGTGTGTGTGTGGTCATCTGATTGATAATTGATCAGTTCGTTGACCTTTGACATGCTGGCTGCTTAATCCCATGGTGTTTATCGCTGAAAACAACGGTCTGTGTGTGTGTGTGTGTGTGTGTGTGTGTTTGCGTGTGTGTGTGTGTGTGTGTGTTTGTGCGTGTGTATGCATTCTGTGCAACAACAGGAAGAACCAGTTGGTTGCAGGATATTCGGCCACATTGTTGAGGTAGATTTTTGCCGGCTACAATGCTGGCTGCTCAATGGTAAAGTCACTGACGGATCCAGGGGGAGCTCAGGGGGTTGAAGCCCCCCCCCCCCTCAAACGTTTCTACCAACTCCTCATAACTCCTCAAGTGATTCACTAAAAGAGGTCAAGAAAAAATAGATTTCTGTAGAATTTGTTGATATAAGCATTATCGCAAAGACGTTGCATAGTGATGCATGTACATGACTGATCGCCCCCAAAATTGCACTCTGGATCCACCACTGGGTCAAGTGTCTGCATGTGGAGACGTCTATGGCTCAGTTTGCTCAACTAGTTGTGTTTTTTCGCCGCAAGAAACTCTCTATTTGCAATCGCCGTGTTTTTTTGCATTTTTATGCATTTATGTCGATTATGGCTGCGCTGGAGATTACGCTATTTGTACTTCCTAGTCTCGTTTGCGGTGTGTGATTTTTATTGTATACTTTGTGAGGTATTTTTCCGCGGTCTATGAACTGAAAATGTTGATTGACCATTATTATTATTATTACAGGCAAATCCAGTAGCATGGGGGAAGAGTGCAAGCACTATTACCACCCTAAGGTGGCGCAGAGACAGAGTCGCAGGGCTGTACCGGAAGGGCCCAAAAGCTTCAGAGAGAGAGTTCGAAAAGAAAATAATTATAGAAAGAGAGTTGGAAAAGAAAATATTAAATATATGACAATAAATAATAAACCATCATCCGATAATAATTCATAATGTCACTCCGCCCACGTTCCTCAATAAATAACAACAATAGCTTACTTTTAGCTCCAGCTTTTTTCTAGCATTTTTTCCACTCGGCCATTGACAGCAGCTCGTTATATCTGCCTGAATGCTTCTGCTTGTTGGATATTCGTTGTTGTGTATCGGTGCTTGTCCGATTAATTCACACCAGTCGCCGATAATTGCCGCTGATAAGTCCGGTGATAAGAAACGGTCATCTGTCTATCTGGACACTATCATTGCTTGCTCTTCTACTCTGTCTTTCACTCACGACGTTCGCTCTCTTCTTTCTATCACACCTAGTGTCGACCGTTACCTGGGTGGTGGGAACGTTCTCATCCAAGACACATTGACACTGGTGTATTCTTGTCTCTCTCTCTCTCTCTTCCTTGTTTTATTTGTCCTCCCCTCTACCAAGTCGCTGTACGTATCATGATCCGGTCATTGTACCATCAAATTTGAGCTGAGGTCAGTGTGTATATGCTGACATCCGCATTTTTCCTTCCCGCCTCTGTCGTCTTGTGTGTGTGTGTGTTTGTGTATGTATCTCCGTGCGTGTGTGTGTGTGTGTGTTTGTGTTATACACACATTTGCATGTATGTGTGCAAGCGCAAAGGCTCTGCGACGCATTATTGATACCCTGTGTGTGTGTGTGTGTGTGTGTGTGTGTGTGTGTGTGTGTGTGTGTGTGTGTGTGTGTGTGTGTGTGTGTGTGTGTGTGTGTGTGTGTGTGTGTGTGTAAGATGTGTGCGTTTTTGTGCCATCATAGTGGCGCTTTGGTGTCGCTCGATGTCATTATTGGTGATTTATACGCTCCACCACAGACGCCATCACTGTCATTGACATCTCTCGTCTTGCAGGCTTGGTCAAACGCATCTTTGATGTATGCATGTTCATGCAGTATGCCTCGTACCACATATCCTTTCGTGTTGTGTCCCCTGCTAACACACACACACACACACACACATAATCATTGATGAGAAAGCTTCATGTTGCAAGTTTTCTCCGGCCAAAATTATGCATGCCTTATATCGGATAGTATCACTTCCGTGTGATGGTGTATAATTTCATACAGAGATGCTGTCATGGTGTAATATTCTGGATTTTTGGTCTTTTGGTTGTGTATAAGTAGCGCCGTATGTGTGTGTGTGGGTTAGGGCTCTTGTGAGACTGCTATATTGCTTTTACAAACAGTTTTTTGTGTTTTCTTTCATTTACGCTATTTCATGCGAGTATTCGTGTCAATATTGACTTTTTTCTACGTCAATCCAAACTTAATTAAGCCATAATGGTTGCTTCAAATAGGCTAAGGTGTAGCGATGCTTTTATTGTATCGTTTTCGTGGGGTTTTATTTTTAAAGTAACCTCTTTTAATTATTTGTGTATATTTCATATCGTTTTATTAGATTTTGCTAGGCTGAATTTACCAGACTTGTTTGGTGCATTGCTCCCACTTACACTTTTTAGATTTTTCTTAGATTTTTGAGTTATTTTCGTGTGAAAATTTGTCTGTGTCATCACCATTATGGTGGTGATTCACTCGCTTGCTCGTTTGCTGTATTTGGAATGGCTGAACTTTTGTGTATACACCATTCTATGGAAAGGACATGCATATGTTGAGGCCGTGTTTTACCCATTTTTTGTCGGCGCCTCATTAGACTACCTCATCTGACAGCGTCTTTCTTCGTTATTCCCCTTCGTTGTTCTTCTTGGCGTTCGGCTTATACTTGCTGCTGGTTTATGAGCGACCTCTGGTAATCGGAGTGTAGGGTCTCAACAGGGGCGTCGTCGGCCTGACAGTCGTGAGCACGCCTCTTTGACTTCATCTGCTCTTGACATTCGTTCCGCTGTTTGTGCCCTGTGTCAATCACTGCGCCCGGCTCCATTATCGGCGCTAATTGGCGCAGCCCGGCACCAGGCACGTTGAGTTCAACGACCTTCTTCTCGGCGGCATCCTAGCCGTAGTCGTAGTTGGCGTTCTCTGAGGAACCGTCGCGACAATTGTGTAACGGATCAGGCAGATAGGTGGACGCCAGGAGTCTTGGGCATCGACACGCTTCTATCTCAGTGAAGATCTGACGATGTCGGGACTTCTCTCCAATTCCACCTGCTGAATATCCAACGTTCGCTGAAGCAAGAGGAAATTGAAGAATGACATGGTGTGCCATAGTTGTTCGCGATTATTTTTGTTTCGTAAGTGAAATCAGCTGATAGATGGTGGCAGTGGTCTGGATTATCTAGAAGTCAACGCTTCGCTTGATTTTTCTTCAACGTCGATGTTGGTAGCTTATAAACTACTGGCATTTGATTCACAGGCGTGCTTTTCGGCACATTTGTTTTCAATATTTTCCCAAGATTATTTTGATTTGTTCCTCCATCTGCAACTCTTGCAATGTGTGATCATTTTCTTCTGATAAAAGGTCGGTGGAAAGCTTGCGAGAGAATTCCACTTCCTCTTTACATTCTCTCTTTATTTGTGTGTGTGTGTGTGTGTGTGTGTGCGTGTTGTGATCACCCTGAGTTCAAATGCATGGCCGATTTGACCACTGAACCGTAGCTGGCTGGCTGGCTGTCTGGCTCGACGGTGTCATCTGCCGCCCCTGTCCTACACGCACGTTCCGTTGTTCTCCGCATTACCACTGTGCACTTGCACACACACACACACACACACACACACACACACGCGCGCGCGCGCGCGACAAATCGAGCATCTGGCTGAGAATTAGCGGCGTCACGTTTTGTGGTCGTCCGGGGGGATCCCTTGTGCATTGCTGGCAAAACAGTGCAGGTGCATACAACTCACCGCCACTAACCGCACGCAAAAATGGCCCGCCGTGCTAATGTGCGTGTGTGTGTGTGTGTGTGTGAGTATATGTAGCCAGCTGTTGATAGGGAGTGATTTTATGCATTGTTCATGCGCTGTTATTAACTAACACTAATTACACACACACACACACGCGCGTGTCGGTACATGAATGCATGTATGTGGCATTATGCATTTTTCATCGGGGAATGATTGCGAGCTTTCTACTCTATTAGAGAAGTTTATGTATGTTTTATTTTCCACTGTTCATGCATACTTGAAAAAGCCTGAGTGGTCGTGATTGTACTACACAGAGAAATTTATCTTGGTGCTCTGTCGAAATATTCGGCTCTTAACGACATCAGTGTTTCAATGTGTCACTATGACTTGACTTATTGCTAAACGCGTATGTGCTTGTTTAGCTAGCTTGTCATCGACTAGCTTCCTAAGAGTGCGAGCAATATTGTAAAAATGAAAGCAAATCAACTGTTCTACCCATGCTTTTTATTCTACATGGGACAACCTTTTTTATTACAGGAGCTCTAAGGTGTATGAATAAGTATCGAATTAAACAGGATTTTTCATTACGTCGTTAGTATTTTATCTGTTTCATATAGCTATCATAAATTCAGGGGGTGCGTGAACTGACTTATGTTTTGGAAGGGGTGCGAACACTGAAAACCCTTAAGAATCCTTGTTCTAGAGGATACAGAACCTTTGTTTTCACGCCACACCATACCTTTTACTATATTCTGCTACATTCTTGGTTGGAGAACAGGTCAAGCATACACACGCACATACACATACATACTCATGCACACACACATACACCTACATACTCATGCACACACACATACACACATTCATGCAAATGTACGCTCCGCCGGCTCACCAGCAAGTGGAACCTGGTTCTCGTGGCCTATATGATCCCACGTGGAACACCGGCCACCCCAGTGCCACCACGATGAGGTTGCCCAAGACTATCTGTTCATCTGGCATCGCTACTTCGCTGACCACGTGTGTGTGTAGGGTCGGGCCGGCTAGATGTCACACTCGGAAGCAGTTCCGGTGACAATTATTTTGGTCATGCGCTCAGCGTATCAAATATAGCTGTTCTTTGCTTTTGTCAACCAAGCCAACACCAAAATAATTCACGCCTACTAGTTGTGTGTGTATGTGTGTGTGTGTGTGTGTGTGTGTGTGTGTGTGTGTGTGTGTGTGTGTGTGTGTGTGTGTGTGTGTGTGTGTGTGAGGGTGTGATTGTGAACTTCCAGTGTATATCTTATTGTATTCACTAGCTTCTAGTTGACTATGCTAATGACGATAAACTAATGTTTTCTTGTTCTTACTGTATGTAGGCTGTGTATTGTATACCATCTCTATAATATATTGCACTAATGATGAACATCTGACTTGAAAGCAACACACACACACACACAAACACACATAACACACATACACACATAATGTTCAGCTAATTCAATTATTCAATCTTCCACAGTCAACAACACTAGTAGTTCATTCAGCTGGCCGTCGTTTCTGATTTGCCTGTGTTCTTGTTCGCTGTGCACTGCTAGCGAAACCATTAATCTGCCCGCGTGTGTATGCTCGTGTGTGTGTGTGCGTGCGTTTCCCTGTCTATTTTGATCTGATTATACAGCTTGCCTTCAACCCGGTTTTCCTCATCCGAACGATATGTCATTGAACAGTTCTTTGAGTGCGTGCGTGTGTTTGTGTGTGTGTGAACTTGGTTGGCAAATTGTTTCGTATGTTCTCGTCGTTTTTCCGTGTGTGTGTGTGTGTGTGTGTGTGTGTGTGTGTGTGTGTGTGTGTGTGTGTGTGTGTGTGTGTTGCTGGATGTCAGGCATTATGATTATGTCTAATCTGTTTTGGCCTCAGCTGGGTCTTGTGCTCTACAATTGCTCCGTTTCTGTGTTGTCATACTTGAACTGCTCAATGTCGGTAGCTGTTCCGTTTGTACTATTACACACACAAAAACACAATCACACTCATGTACACACAGGGTCGAGCTGCAAGCTATGCTAAAAAAAGATGAAATTCAAGTTATATGTGGACTGAGTGGGCTTGATGGTCCATAAATATTATTATGATGAAAGTCAATTAGCAGGGCGAAATGGGAAGATTGTGAACGCTGCATAAATCTCATGACTGCAATCATGCATCTTGATCATCAACAACACACACACACACACACACACACACACACACACACACACACACACACACAACACACAGAGAGATAGAGTGATAACATCAGACAGGAATACTAGCTTGACTTGATATAAGAAAACTATCTTAACTTCCACATTGTGTATTATTCAGCATTCTGACGTAATTATTGAGCATTTGTTTTGTCGTTCATTCTATTCCAGCTTGATTGATCTTATACGATATCAAGCATATTCTCTATTATTATTATTATTATTATTATTGTTAACATTCAAATCCATTAGCATGGAAGGAGTGCAAGTGTACTATTACCACCCTGCGGTGGCCCCATGTACAGGAATTGCCCAAAAGATGTAGCGACAAAGAAAATTCAAAAAGTAAAGAATTCTAGAGAGAAAGACAGTTGAAAAACAAAGCGAGACATTAAATAAAATAAACAATTCATCCGATTACACTTTATAATGTCACAATCCGCCCACACTCGTCAATAAATATCAACAATCAACAATAAATAAATATGTGATTCAATAAATAACAACCATAAATAAATATACATGAATAATGAAATATTAATAATTTAACTTCATTTGTGTGGCAATAAATACTACAGTATCAAACAGGATATCAGTTTAACACACTTCATTTGATTGTGTATTTTTTACGTCGGGCTTTCACAATAACACAGTTTGTTTCACGTATTCTTCCTGACTGTATGTATGCGTGTATGTTAGTCTGGCTGCGCGCGTGTATGTGTGTGTGTTGAGGCTTATTTGTGAGTTTGGCAATTTGTTTTTCATTTCCGCAGTCGGATGACGGTTAATAGCTACAGCTACTGATGTTTTCTCAAGGTTTCATCATATTCATCTGTCCCGCCTTCCGTAAGATCAATGTCTTCTCAATGAATACACTGAATTATCGTAGAATCACGTTTCTGTCCGTGCAAAATCAATTCGTCACACACACACGCACTCACACAGTTACTTAGATTTGTTCCCTGATTCAATGCATTGGTTCTTTGATGCCACAGTGTTCCTGTATTCAACAGGAATTTCATTCTTGAATATCTCGGTGTTAATGGAATACACCTCGAACAGGTCTTTACCACTTGTCAATATTTACCACTTGTCAATATTTACCACTTGTCAATCTTTACCACTTGTCAATCTTTACCACTTGTCAGTTTTACCACTTGTCAGTTTTACCACTTGTCAGTTTTACCACTTGTCAATATTTACCACTTGTCAGTTTTACCACTTGTCAGTTTTACCACTTGTCTCTCTTTACCACTTGTCAATATTTACCACTTGTCAATATTTACCACTTGTCAATCTTTACCACTTGTCAATCTTTACCACTTGGCAATCTTTACCACTTGTCAATATTTACCACTTGTCAATATTTACCAGTTGTCAATCTTTACCACTTGTCTGTCTTTACCACTTGTTAATATTTACCACTTGTCTGTGTTTACCACTTGTCAATCTTTACCACTTGTCAGTCTTTACCACTTGTCAATATTTACCACTTGTCTGTGTTTACCACTTGTCTGTCTTTACCACTTGTCTGTTCTTACCACTTGTCAATATTTACCACTTGTCAATATTTACCACTTGTCAATCTGTACCACTTGTCAATCTTTACCACTTGTCAATCTTTACCACTTGTCTGTCTTACCACTTGTCAATATTTACCACTTGTCAATATTTACCACTTGTCAATATTTACCACTTGTCAATATTTACCACTTGTCAATCTGTACCACTTGTCTGTGTTTACCACTTGTCAATCTTTACCACTTGTCAATCTTTACCACTTGTCAATATTTACCACTTGTCTGTCTTTACCACTTGTCAATATTTACCACTTGTCAATCTTTACCACTTTTCAATCTTTACCACTTGTCAATATTTACCACTTGTCTGTCTTGACCACTTGTCAATCTTTACCACTTGTCAATCTTTACCACTTGTCAATATTTACCACCTGTCAATCCTTACCACTTGTCAATCTTTGCCACTGGTCAATATTTACCACTTGTCAGTCTTTACCACTTGTCAATATTTACCACTTGTCTGTGTTTACCACTTGTCTGTCTTTACCACTTGTCTGTTTTTACCACTTGTCAATATTTACCACTTGTCAATATTTACCACTTGTCAATCTGTACCACTTGTCAATCTTTACCACTTGTCAATCTGTACCACTTGTCAATCTTTACCACTTGTCTGTCTTACCACTTGTCAATATTTACCACTTGTCAATCTTTACCACTTGTCAGTCTTTACCACTTGTCTGTCTTTACCACTTGTTAATATTTACCACTTGTCTGTCTTTACCACTTGTCTGTCTTTACCACTTGTCTGTCTTTACCACTTGTTAATATTTACCACTTGTCTGTCTTTACCATTTATCAGTTTTTACCACTCATTGGTCTTCACTGTAGTTTTGTAGTTCCGTCTACTGTAGTATTTCCCATTTGCAACATACGTATGATTCGACTGATTTTAACCCGTTAGACTTGTTGTTTTCATTTGCTCAGCAAATCGTTCAACCTTTTCGTTTTTGACTGCGATATTTGGACATGACACACTTCACCACCATCCATTCGTCTCGGTTATTGAGAAATCACCGATCAGTTTGTATGTGTATGTGTGTGTGTGTGTTTGTGTGTGTTGATGTGTAAGTGCATGATGTGAGGCGGCTGAATCTCACTGAGACGACCTAAATGGCTGACTGATTGAGCCGTACGCGCACCTTGATCACTGAGTTTTGCTGCGTCTGAGCTCTGTGATCATTTGGTGTTTTTTTGGGGATGGTTTTCTTTGCTCGCTCGCTCGCTTCATTGTTGAATGGCTCCATCATGCACCGGCCAGCGGCTGATTTGCGGCTATCAACACGGCTCTCTCACTATAGCTGGCTACATTTTCTAATCGCAGCTAATGTGCTGCCCCGAGCACGTTTCTGGGCCACGTATTGGAAGAGGGCATACGCGCTTATATACATACGTATATATATATATACATATATATGTATATATATATATATATATATATATATATATATATATATATATATATATATATATATATATATATATATATATATATATATATATATGTGTGTGTATGTACGTGTGTGTATGAAAATCCCACACTACCCGCTTATTGATTGCCTCAATATTTTGTCGTTTTTATGATATATTTCTATCTCCCCCTCTGTGTGTGTGTGTGTGTCCCTTCTTCTCTTCCTCTTCCTCTGTACTCATTGTCCGGTCGTGCAGGACGGGTGTGTGTGTGTGTGTTTTTTTTTGTGCGATGATCTTGGTGTCTTTTTGCGGCATTCGTGACGCGGCGGTGGCGTTATGATGCTCTTCGATCGGCTTGTGCTCGTATTTAGTGCTCATAATGAGCATGCACATGCTTGCCTCTCCTCTCCTCAATGCTCCTCCTGACTTTTCTCGTCGGCTCTTTACGTTCCTCTCTATGCTCCTCATCTCTTCTCCTAATTGTCCTTACCGTCTCCACGTTCCTCTATGCTTCTCGTCCCTCCTAGCACCCCTCACTCTCCCTTCACGGTGCTCTCAATGCTATCCGTCTCTCCTCTTAACTCTCCTCTCTTCCTTTCACAATTCTCTCCTTCTCTGAACTCTCCTCCGCTTCCTCGGGTCGCCGTCCTGCAATCGACACGCCCTAATGAACGTGCGCATGGCGGCTGCATCCTGAGCGTGTTCACACCGCTCGGACAGCGAGGGTGTTGCTGCGTCACCTTGTCGGTGTTGGCGGCTGCGGCGGCGGTATTCACTAGGGCCACGCTCGTTCGTTTCACTTGCACCACTGCTGCACGATATTAATTACAGTGGCCGTGCATTATTGGGTGTGTATTTATACCGGGGCTGGTGCGCGTGCGTGCATGGTGCTGATCAAGTGCTGGTCAACTTACTGATTTGTGGCCACTTGCTGTCGGTTATAGGCCCGTTTGCCAGCGTGTCTGTGTCTTGGTGGGGCACATGTGAAAAAGGCCGTTTACTCTGCCCTGTTTGAATCGTTCAGAAAACGTTGGTGGAGTATTCTGCATACTCTTTTTTATCTACCTCTTTTGTGTTCTGTCGTTTTTTGGTTTCGTTGATGAATTTTGATCTTGAGGTTAAAGGTTAAATGTAAGAGGCCTCAAGTGGCAGCTGCTACACGGAAAGAAGCCGAAGCTTATGAACACACACAGGTGTGTCCCGTGCAGCTCGCTGCCACCGCAGAACCGACCCTCTCCACGCTATGGCGCCACAAGGACCGAAGGCGTATTAGAGAGGGCCACCTCCCCAGAATGCATGACACAACACATGACTGATATCTGATACCATCATTTACTGCTGGGTGGACAGGGGCTGTCAAATTATATAATTCGCCCAATGAAATTCTCCTCCGCCGGGTTTCGAGCCACGGACCTCCCGGACACCACGGAGTCCAGCGATTACTTTGATGGTATCATTTATTTTTTCCGTTTTTTTTGGGTTTTTTTCTTCTGAAGTGCAAGAGTGGTGATATTTTGGTGATGATATCATCATCAATCTATCACCAGTACATATTTTATAATTTCCATCCTGATATTATCCTGATAAAGCGGGATCTTTATAACACTATGGTTATGACACTAGCGGTCTTCTCTAGTTTTTGCCAGATATTAATCGGTCGTGATAGGAATAACCGCTCCCACTGGGCATTACTACTTCTTGCTTCTCTGTGTGTTCGTCTTCGCGTCTGTCTGTATGTATGTGTGTGTGGGTGTCTGTATGTATGTGTGTGTGGGTGTCTGTTCTGTATGCGTACTGGTTCGTGCCAAATCGTGGGTGGCATATGAGTCTGTGTGTGTGTGTGTGCGCGCATGTTTAGATGTTCATCACAGTTTGGTGGACGGTGGCTTTTTGCACGACGGCTCAGTTAGGCGTAAAGTGGTCGGGCATTCCTGCACGTGTTTGTGTCATTGGGTCGGTGATGAGGCTGGCGCTTACTGGGCTTACGGACTGTCTCCCTGATGTTCAGGCCGCTGTAATGCTGTTAATCGACTGGTCTTGGCCGCCTTTGACCGTCCGGATCGCGTTGTGGCCGTGTTGGGAACGCGAAGAACGTGGTTGACGACATCACGGGCGTAACGAGGGGAGGGGTGATCGAGCTGGGCAGAGGCGATTTCTCGGTGTTGAATTAGGTCACGGGGTTATTTCCAGCCGGGTTATGGTATATAAAAATGGCATTGTAAACAGGTGTTTTTCAACCTAGGGGTCGTTTCTCTCTAGCAACAATTTGGTTTTTCAATGGGGTAAGGCTTATTTCAGGGAAAAAGCAGTTTATATTTCTGAATATATAATTTGTTCGTCAAGAAGATTTTGAGCTGACATTTTTTTGGTAGTGCAATTGTAGCATTCAGGGGTTAATTGCTATTAAAAACGATGCACAATACAAGCTGAATTACAAGCCGTTTTTTTGGCCATCGTTCTTTTATTCAATTCAATACACTTGCATTTGACTTTGTCAACGCGTTTTCCAAACAGACTCAATATCACTTGTCTATGCAGACTTGCCCATTTTCACTTCAATATGCTGTTCTGCTTTATCGATCGTGTGGTCAACAGATCTCACGTTGAATCTCACACATTTGTTAATCACATAATCGCACACAATTTGTGTGAGTGCGATTAATATAAAGCGATAATTATTTTGGATACTTGTGTGCGATAATTATTGTATATGATTGTGTTTGTTTGATGTTGATGTAGCCTGGAAGGTCTTCTCAAACGAAGATAAGCGAGATTAAACTGAATTGCCTCCTTGCAATAGTCAATCTTCTTCATCGTCTCGATCGCTCGTGCGGGTTTTGATGGTCGCTGCTGAGCCTGTGCGTGACATCACCAATGCGTAACATTTCGGAGAAATCGACCTACATATTCAGACAATGTGGTCAACTAAGTGCCGCTTGTTTGTTGTTGTATTTGCGCTTATTTTGTGTATGTGTTCAACATTCATTTATCACCATTATTGTTTATCGATGATGAATAGAAATAGAAAGAATACGAAGAGATATAGATAGAAACGAAGAGAGATGGAGATGTGCTTATTTTTAGGTGAAAATATTGAGCTATATTTATCACGGTACAAGAAAACCATTATGTTCTATGTCAGGTCAGGTCAGGTCAATCTCCCTGTCAGTGTCTCTGTTAGTACCAGTCAGTATTAGTATCGCAGTGTGTTTAGTAATGCGGCCCTACTTCGTTGTCACAGGCTATTCGTGTCTGCATTTCTTCGTAGTTGTTGATGCATGTCTGTCGCACTGTGGACAATTAAGCGCGTGCGTGCGCTACAATGCGTGTGATTGCATTGGTGACCGCGTGCCATCGGGGCCAACGATACACTGGCACGCGCGCGCGTGTCTCGTCAATTAACAGTCAGCTAACTGGAGGAAGGCAGCAGTCCAATCACCGGTGCATCCACGTGCCTGTTCGTGTATCATTATCTCGATCAGCCATGGTGTTCTACTTTTGCAACGCACTGCTTGCACAGGAGGGTTGACGTTTAGTTTTTGAGCTGAACATGCAAGTGCAATTTTCTAACCATTCTAGAGTCTAGACTCTAGACCAGGGGCTCTTAACATGTATGCATGCCCCTTGGGGGTATGGGAACCAAAAGTCAGGGGTATGGGGCTCAATTTCCGATTACTGTTATCATTTATCACTGGTTAATAAATATTAAAATTATCAATGATTATGTTTTCTCCTAGTAATTCGTATCTAAAGTGCAGTAAATTCAAGCGATTGAAATACTCTTAGATCTGGAAGACATACTGGCAAATAACAGGATTGGTGATAATTATTTGAACAGTCAAATAAAGTCAGTTGTGTGGGACCATATTCGACCATCCATTGGGGGGTATGGAACCAATTAAAGGTTGTGAACCCCTGCTCTAGACTTTCTAGGCTCGATACGTTGTCATACTGATCAAGTTCTTATGCAGAGCCGTAGCAACCACCCCCCGGTCGGGGAGACCCCGAGTGTTGAGGGGCACCGATGCCGCACGCATGATACTGAAATGTATCATGAAGTAGCGCATAAAAGCCGTGGCGTAAGTCTCTAGGAGATCGAGGGACTGCTCGTAACTGCATTTTCCCAAATGCGCACCTCTATTGTAATGGTGCTGTATTTATAAGGGGGAAATTATTGCCTTCATGGGCGCCATATAACCTTGCTACATTGCTGTCTTCATGCATCGTTATTTTGCTCATTTCGGAAGAATCGCATCTCTCGGGGAACAGTTTCTAACGAACAAAGGCGCGACATTCCTTGAGCTGTCATACTATGGTACATGTTCGGCAAGTCAATTTCAATGGAAGAGTGTTTTTGGGCATTCTCATGTTTTGTTGATTTATTCTTTATCGTTGAAAGAGAATACAGGCTGGGAATGATTGCCAATGATTTTTAGATGAGCAACAGAAACTTCCTATCTGTCTACCTGATCTCTATCTCTGTATAATTATCGCCAGTCGTGCTCTGGTTTTCGGCTCGGAAATCACGAGCAACTGCTGTTATAGCTCTGCTGACGCTGGGATATTCTCGACTTCTGGTGCTGTTACAAAGTGTGATATGCAGTGTTCTATGATCCGGCTGTTCTACATCTCTCTCCGTCCACTCCCTGTCCACTTATGACCCTTGATCTTTCTCTATTCCATACTGTTTTTGTCTCATGTTTCGTGGACATATATATGTGTGTGTGTGTCATGTTCGTTTATGTAGGCAGGTCAGTCGAATGTTCGTTCTGTGGTTATTGCCGCACGGGTCATTTTGTTGCCCTGGCAACGTAAACGTCAGGCTGGCATGGCAACACGATCGTTGCTGCGTTGTCTTGGCAACGCCCGTACCAAGCTGTTGTCCGCATGCACCTTTTGATGGCATACGCTCACGCACACTCACAAAACCCAGCCCGTCATCGTATCCATGGTAGGCCGACATAGTTTCATTGGTCGGTCTGCAATGAGTTATGTGCTTAAGTATGTTTGTGTGTGTGTGTGTGTGTGGATGTGGGTGGGTTGGCTGTGGTCGCGTATGTGTGTCAAACGCACTTGGCACCCACCACTATATGGATGCAGCCGGCAGCGTGGCAACATCGCTTTATGGCCGTCTCATGAAATCGATGAGTGTTTTGACCGTTGGCTTGTATGTGTGTGTGTCTGTATGTGTGTGTGTGAGTGGGTGTTTTATAATACCACGCTGAAAATACACACACACACACACACACACACATACATGTAGAGAACGTGAAAAACAGTGTGATTCAGTTGTTGTTTCACGATTTCGTTTTTTCTCTGTCCAGCTGGTGAACTAGGTAATATAAATTAAGTTTTTCATTTTAATTGTGTTCTTTCTTGATTCATACTTTATTTCATGTGCAAGAAAAAACCTCTGCGATTAGGGTTGAACCGGGCTCTGGTTGCCTCATTCCATAGTTTTAAAGGTTAAAGGCCTCAAGTGACAGCTGCTACACGGGAAGAAGCCGAAGCTTATGAACACACACAGGTGTGTCCCGTGCAGCTCGATGCCACCGCAGAACCGACCCTCTCCACGCTATGGCGCCACAAGGACGTAAGACGTATTGGAGAGGGCCACCTCCCCAGAATGCATGACACAACACATGACTGATATCTGGTACCATCATTTTCTGCTGGGTGGACAGGGGCTGTCGGATTATAGAATTCACCCAATGAAATACTCCTCCGCTGGGTTTCGAGCCAGGGACGTCTCGCTTGTGAAGCGGGTGTGCTACCACTACACCACAGAGTCCAACGAACCCGTAGCTCATCATCCCAGTACTCATACACTGACCGTGTACATTGTGCACATAACATGGAGTTTTTCTAGTGGTTTCGCCTTCGCTAAATATTATTTAATTTGGCGTATTTTGATGCCATCGAAATGAGAATCGCTCAAATCATAGCAAAAATCCTGCCCACCAAAAATTCGCTCATTTTGTGAAAAATTAGCCAGCCTAGTGTACATGATCGCGTGTGTTTCATATATGTGTATGTGTGTATATGTGTGTGTGTATGTGTGTGTGTGTGTGTGTGTATTTGTGTGTGTGTGTGTGTTATGAAGAATGACGTCGTATTCCGACAGACACACTGACCCCGTATATCGGCCCACAATGTACTTTGTGGGTGCGTGTATGCGTGTGTGTGTCAGAGAGTGTGTGTGTGTGGCTGTGTGCCGTTCGCTCAATTAGTTAGTTCATTACGCCTGACCTGACCTGACCTCGCTGTGCTGGTGACCTGTCGTTTAACACAAACGCTACACGTGCATTCTTGTGTGTGTGTGTGTGTGTGTGTGTGTGTGTGTGTGTGTGTGTGTGTGTGTGTTATGGGAATGGGCATTGTTTATTCATAAGACAGCAGTTTGACACGGGGAACAGCGCCTGCATGACACTTACAGTACGGAATATGTGTATGTTCATACACACACACACATATACATATACACGTACATACACACATACATACATGTATACCGACACGCTCTCATAAATGCACAGGAGTTGTGTATTTTAAATTATTTATGTATTTTTTCAATTATTATGTGTTTTTAATTAGTCAGTCTGTATATATACCTTCGATTGGATCGCAATAAGTTCTATATATATGATACGTTTTATAAAGTTTATTCATATATCGAATGTAATAGTTTTTAGTATAACTTATTATGTTTTTCAGTATTAATATACTGGTGTTTTTTTAACCCACTTGTTTTTTTGTTTGATATTGTGCTTTGCTTGCGAGAACCGCTTTTATATTTCAATAGTTTGTTTTTTGGGGGGACAAAATTATTATCAAACCAGATTCGAACCATTAACGTCTGGTTCTCAAGAACGACATAGTTTTCACAGCCACTGGGAATTCGATGACATGACGTTGGTTTGTGAAACGCGTTTGCAAAGGCTCTGTGGGAGATCTAAGTGTATTCCTGCAGGAATATGAATATGTGTGCATGCGCGTGTGTTTGTGTCTGTAGGTGGGGAATGCATAATCTATGCCAGTGTGTGTGTGTGTGTGTGTGTGTCGGTTGGGGGTATGTTTTGTTTCAGTTGGGGTGTTAATTCTAAGCTAGCGCTGTCACACTGGGCATACTCATTGTATATTGGCATATTAGTGGCGCTTAATGTCACAGTGCGTCATTGATTACGCTTTCTCCACACATCAACGAAAATAGTTGTGTCTGTGTTCTCGTGGAATGTGCAGTACAGTACTTCTCATTAATAATTGCGCGTCGATATTGTTATTATTATTATTTCATATTAATTACAGGCAAATCCAGTAGCATGGGAAGAGTGCAAGCGCTATTAACACCCTGATGTCAGGAAGATGGAAGCTTATGAAGAAAGAAGCAAAATAAATAAACGATGAATAAAATGAAATCAAATTAAAAGGTTAAATAAAAGTGTATATACACAATTTTGCAACAGATTGATTCATTAAATATTTGATCTCGTTTTTTGGAGTCGGAGTGTTTTGTGCCAAGGTTTGTCTCGAGTAGACGAAATTCTAGATCAGTTCTTCTTAACCTGTGGGAATTACCCACTGGTGGGGAATGGGAGAGTTGCCAAGCGGGAAGCTAAAGGTCGTAGCGAAGGACAACTATGTGTGTTTTTATCTATTCAACTTCGCATATTTCTGTTTCTTATGACCTCTTGACATTTACTTTGATGTAACAACTGAATTTATAGAATTTATCAGCGCTGTTGTTTGGAAAATGAAGAGATGGCTCATTAAGAAGTGGGGAATCAGAGTGAAATAAGGTTGAGAACCACTGGTCTAGATTGTCTATGTACGTCTGTTGTCCTCTGAACAATGCTTGATTTAGCGAAATTCTACTATTTTGTTGCTTTGAGCCGGAAAAAGGAATCAAAATACTCAGAAATGCATACACAATTCACATTGCTTGTCTGTGTGTGTGTGTATAGAAATGTGAATGTTTTTGTGAGGTCATTGCAAGCGATGTGATATATCTGTGTGTGTATGTATGTGTGTGTGTGTGTGTGTGCGTGTTTGAGGTGAAACTTGCGCTAATATGAGGTGCTGTGACCCACTATGTCACGTGTGAACGTGAGAGAGAGTGTGTGTGTGTATGGATAAGTGACCCTGTGCTCCCTTCCCCTGTCTTTCCTTATTCAATTTTGCAGCACCGTAATTCAACACGCACGCACAGGCATGCGTGTTCGTGTGTTTGCCTGTGTGTGTGTGTGTGAGTGTGTCAGTGGTATGATGATGTATAGTGTGACTGTCGTGACCCAGACGAGTGAGTGTTTATGCGTGTTGGTGTGCGTGCAATTTCTCACTTATTAGTCACATGACGATTGGTGTGAAATCCAACTGCGATTTTTTGGCAAAACATTTTGTCATTTATCCGTGTGTTTTGCGAAAACAGTGATTTTTATTTTTATTTTTGTTCATGAAATTTATTCTATAAGTATTTTTGCGTTTTTTCTGCTATTTTTTTCCTGTCTTCGACGCTAAATTGTCTATAATCTTATGGTTTTTGCTTGTCTTTTTAAGTGTTTGTGTTTGTGTATGATAGATACACACACACACAAACAGAAACATATTTTGGTATGTCTGTTAGTATATAAATATGATGGTATATGTATGATGTTGTATGCAGGCTGGTATATTTGTGTGTGCATATTATGAGTGATATACAGCCACTAATCACAGTGCCTAATGCCACCTAACATTATCCCACCAGCTTGTCACTAGTGTGTGTGTGTGTGTGTGTGTGTGTGTGTGTGTGTGTGTGTGTGTGTGTATGTCACATGTCACATGCGAGTGTGTCACGTGGTGTTTACATGTCAGGCCATGTGAATGTCAAGCAGCGTCATGATACATACCTCTTGCCGTGACATTTGAAAGTGTCTTCTTTCTTTTTCTGCTCATCTGCCTTTGCCGCGTAATAGACGAGGTGTTCTCCAGCGTGCACGTGTTTTGGGGTCAATGACCTCGGGTCACACATACACGCATATTGCCTTCAGCTTGAGTGATTCAGTGACGTGTCATCTGTCTGATCTTATTTGCTGCTATATTGTGCTAAAGTGTATGTGTGTGTTCGTGTATGTATGTGTGTGTTCTCACCTAGTTATTCTTCACAGGTTAATGAGTTAAACGCTCGTGTGTGTCCTGCCCTCCATTTACCATATAATGTTCCTTGAATAGATTAATTATTTTCTGGTTTATATTTTTGTCTGGTAGTCTATTCCACTGGTTCCATCTTTTTCTAATTCTTCTTCTTACAAACTGCTTGTTATTGAACCTTTTCGATGTTGCAAAATTTAAGATATTCAGATTTTGAATTCTTCCTTTGCCAGTGAAAAATCGGTATATGTTTATAAAATCTGCCCTTTCTCTTCCTTTTCCTATTGTAGTCATCTTCAATTTCTATAATCTCTCTTGATAACTTACTATACTATTATCTTCCCCTATAAGCATGTACTACAATGTGTGTGTGGGTATATGTGTGGTAATGTGAGTGTATGTCATTCGAGACGCATTCGAGTGAGTGAATTGCGCTATATATATAAATGTAATGTATATGTGTGTGTGTGTGTGTATGTGTGTGTGTGTGTGTGCTCAGTACACGTTGACGGGACACAGTGGACAGGTGATGATGGCCAGGTTTCTGGACGGCTCGCAGCGAGCTGTCACCGCCAGTCGAGATCGCACGCTCAAAATCTGGGAACTTGCCCGCGGCGGAGACTGTGAGTTTTCCCCTCCCCTCTCACTCTCTCACCCTCTCTCTTTAATTAGTCGGAACAATTTCAATAAATTCCTGTTTGATTGTTATGAAAACCGTAATGAAAAACTTGAAAAACTGTTGAGCCGTAATGAAAAATTCACCGTCTGTAGCGTTTTTTCATGATTTTTTGTACAAAATCGTAATATGACCCACCGGTTGGGGTCATACAGCAGGGAACGTGTTAAACGCGCGTGATATTCCTGTTTTGAAATATTGGGAGCTGATTGGCAAGAATATTCAGCGATTTTTTTGCAGATGTTGTTGTTTTGACAAACTGCGACAACGTTGCATAGTTACACAAATCACAAATCAAAGGCGAATTTTAACTATATCCGATGCAGGTTATTTTTTACTTGTTCAGCTCTTTTTATGCTCTTATGTTTCGTATATTCAGCTGATATTTTCGTATATTTATCCCGCATTTTTCTGCTTCACAAAGGTGCATTCTTTCAGACATGGGCGTAGATCCTGGGACGTAAGGGGCATATATATATATACCCCCCGACAAGTTGGATGGGGGGTATTAATATGCAATTATAACCCCGATGATTCTGCTGATTTCATATCATCGGGTATATTATCATCAAAATGAACATAGCAAGCAAGTAACAATGCACAACAAATGTGTGTGTATGCAATTATGTATAGTATACTTTTTATTGATGTACGTGTGTGTGTTGTAATTGACCAACTGAATCAACTTTAAACACTAATGCATGATGACTGTCATCCCCCCGAGCCTCGACACAAATCTACGCTCTTGGTTTCTGAGCTACTGAGCTGGTATAATTCAGAGCTGGTATAATCTGGTATAAATAGCTGAAGAGCTGGTATAAATATTATTTCACAGCTGGTATAATCGCTGTGTTCACCGCAGTTGCGACTCTACTTACAAACTATTTGTGCCTCCTTTTTTCTCTGCTGTGCTCTATGTACATATGTACATATGTACGGCTGC
>OU696579.1:7808162-7840662 GCA_916048095.2 Sacculina carcini | reverse complement strand
GCGTGTGTGTGTGTGTGTGTCTGCGAGTGTGTGTGTGTGCGTGTATAAGTGTGTGTGTGTGTGTGTGTTCGTGTGTGTTGAGGTGTGTTTTTTACCGTTATTTGTCGCCACTATTGGAGCTCATGCTCCCACAATTATCTGAGTCACCGCACACACACACACACACACACACACACACACACACACACACACACACACACACACACACACACACACACACTCACACACACACACACACACACACACACACACTCACACACACACACACACACACACACACACACGCACATGCAGGTGTGGTTTAATTGGCACGGCGCCAGTAGACTACCAAATTGTGCCGTCCTCTCTACTTGACCTCATCCCCCTCTTCCTTTTCTTTTCAGTAATGTCTATAGTTTGTTTATTTATATCAGCGTGTGTGTTCTTGTTTTTTAGCGTCTCGTGTCGTGTGTGTTATTTGCTTGTGATTTAGCTAAATTGCTCGTGATTTCATGTTGTTGGCACTTGTAGCGGTGTTGAGGTTTAATTTTAATTTGTTATTACTATTATTTTTATTATTAATTTCAGGCAAACCTGGCGACTCATCTAGGCTTTAAATTCTGTAATATTCCTTCTGTTTTTATCTATCATTAATTCAATTGTGTGTTTTTGCCATGCATGACTGTGTATGTGTGTGTGTGTGTGTGTGTGTATGTGTGCATCTGCTATCCAAACAGATACCGTACGATAATTTGCGTAGTGCACAGGTGCGCGTGTGTGCACGTGTTATGTCATAACGGTCTGCCTGTATGTGTGTGTGGGTGTACTTCTGTTATGTGTGTGTGTGTGTGTCATGGTGTTGTCACCCATTTCTTGCTACTATACTTCCCTCATTCAATTCCAACCCGTTTAATTCAGTATTCACACCGCACTGGTCGAACGGTTTGTCTGTATGTCTGTGTGCGTGTGCGTATGTGTGTGTGTGTTTATACATGTGTATCACCCAGGTTATGTCACGCTTCATAATTCCACTCATACAAACAAACTCATACATACATTCATACTGCATACACATACACATACACACACATACGTACACATACGAAAAAATATTTCGACACTCAAAATCAAACAGAAACCATAATTTCGGCCTTCAAAAACAGAGAATCGAGAAAGACGTACAAGAATACAGCTTCCCAAACAGGGCAATCGATTACTGGAATATATTACCCAAGGAAATTGTTAACCAGACCACAACACAAATGTTCAAACAGAAATATGATCTTTGGAAGGCAGGAGCCACGAGTCTTTGACTCATTTCTGCGGAGACAACTCGGTGAGAACGTATGATTGATGTTGGTATAGTCAGGTAGTCTTGTCACATATACACATGAGATTGAACTATGTTGCTGTTTCACAATTTGCTACGATTTTCTTGTGCTTCTTAACCTTTATCAGTGTTGACATCCTTGTTTTCAAATCAGAAGTCACTTCTCGCACCCCCTTGATAGCTATATGAAAATATAAAAATACAAACGGCGTAAAAACAAAGCGTTTTTATTCAATGTTCCTTCATACAACTCCTTTAAGAGAATTAAGCAAAACAAAGTTTGTAAGGAAAAATATAGTGCATATGTTAAACATATAATTTTTTTTAAAAAAATTACCGAAATCCTCGCAGCCCCGGTTAAGAACCCCTGTTTTGACTCAAAAACTCCTCTCGCGGACTTCTGATCTTCGCTGCAAAAACGCTTGAGTAGCTGTGGAGCTGGCGGACTCCTCAGACTGTCAGACTGTCATTTAAACGCCACTCTATGAATTTCAACCAGATCTTATATAGTTTAGCCATAATTGAGGTGCTAATTCTGAGCTGTGTGCTATTTGACCTGACCTAACCTACACACACACACACACACACACACACACACACACACGTAGCGATAACAAACAAATGTGTTTTAATTATAGCGTTCGCGCTTTTTTCATTTCATGTTGTTCAAAAACTTTGACAATAATATTAATAATCGTAATATTTTATTTTCTAACTCTCTTTCTCTCTATATCTTGTGGGTGCTTCTGGTACACATGGGGCCACCGCAGGTAGGTAATAGTGTACTTGCACTCTTCCCCCATGCTACTGGATTTGCCTGTAATTAACAATAATAATATTAATAATGGTTTATGTTTGTCAGGCGTGTTGACATTGTTCGCCAGCAGTATTTGTTTTGACGTGGTGGAACACACCAGTTCGCTGCTTGTGTCGGGGCACTATGACAACACACTCAAGTTGTGGGACCGTCGCGCCTCGTTCGAGCCCAAACACACGGTCAATTTGGACGGGCACGTCACCTCGGTCGCACCTGCCTCAGGTGCACAAGATCACCCAGTATATAGATGGCCTCTCTGTGTGTAAGCTGGTGTTAAGTATGTCTAATTAGTGAAGTAATGCTTAACTAGTTAGCTCATATCTCTATCTGTGTATCTCTATCTGTGTGTGTTGATTATCAAGAGGCATGGAGTTTGCAGTCGTGCCATTAAAACATTCGAGCTCTTGCCATTTCTTTCTGCTTATAAATTGTAATAAAAATAAAAATATAACTAATCTTACGAGTTTTTTTACAATCCACAAACTTAACAAAATGTCATCGAGTCTGTGAGAGGTGCCTATTTATGACAGAGCACGTTATTAGTACGGGAAAATTTAATGAATCATAATAACTAAACAATCACAAATATTCATTAATTAATAAGTGAATACTTTTTAGCATATTTATGGTTCTATGTGTTAAAATTGAAAGTACTTTGTAATAGTTGTCACGCGAGTTGTGTTTTTATGTATAATTTTATTTTTGTGGTTGAATTTATTTGGTGTTTGATCGATAATTAATTATCGATCTTTCGATTAATATATATGTTTTTGTGTCAGGAGTGTCTTATTAGAGCATTCCCTAACATCACGTTAATTATATATACTTTAATTTGATGAATGTTGTGTTTATTGTCAGATTATCGAGTTTTGTGCAGTACGCGTGATGATGTTCTCAAAATGGTCGATATGCGAACATTATCCGTGTGTAGGACGTTTGAGTAAGTGATATAATTACGCAGTTATATTACATATAAGTACCGTAATCACCCGCGAGTATCAGCATCTGCCATTTTCGTGCCAAATTTCAACATGAAAAGTTGGGGGCAGCAGCATTATACTCGAGTATGTGAGAAATACCAGTTTGCAAAGTCAAATTCTGTGTAAGCGGAGATCAAATTTTGTAATAAATTTTATTGCTACGTTTGTGTTATCTTATCAATTAATAAAATACATGGTAGTAATAAAGTAAATAACTTTTTTAAGAAAAAACCTGAACAATTTTCTAAGGAACATTTTTTAGAACTCAGGGGGGAAGGTTATACTTGGGTATGTAAAAAAACACCACTTCTTCGATTCAAACGTTTAGGGAGCATTGTACTTCGGTTTTTTCGGTATATGACATTCATGTTGAGGTGTTCATATGTGGTCAGATATCATTCAATAAAGTATTGAGAGCGACATTATTCCAAGTCCTCTATGATATTTGTTTGTACGTAATTTGTAAATTCAAATTTAGTAAATTATTTAATATACCTGTTGCATTATATCGATTCTAGTGTGATTATTTGTGTATTTATTTGGTCATAAATTATCTTGATATTTAATCTTTCATTTTATCTATAAAAAATTCGAATTGATAATTTATTTCAATAATAATGGTATTATTTATTTATAGGTATATTTTCTTGCAGCCTTGTGTTGCTAAAAATCTTCACTGGACAAAAATTTAATCACGTGCTTTATATTGGATGCATTTTCCGTTTTTCAGCGATCAAATTTGTACCTTCTTTTGTATTATGTACTTGTACGATTACCTTTTACGATTGCTATTAGATAAATATGTTTTTACGATTGCTTTATTGATAAAGATGGCGCGCCTAGAGTTCGCTATTTGCCTCTGTCCGATACAACTTCAAAAGTATTTCCGAAGTACTTCTGAATTTGAATCCAGAACTGAAAGCAGAATTTTTCATGCACGGCGCGGATTAGACATTAATTTCGTTTGTTTTTCTTTATGCGAGCATTCTCTTCCAGCCTAATTTGTTCACAGTTGCAAAAATTCCAAACTAAATTTCAAAATTTGATGAAATAATTGAATTTTAAACGAGTTCTTAGTTCTGAAGTGCATGAATCAAACATACCATTTGTGTGTGTGTGTGTGTGTGTGTGTGTGTGTGTGTGTGTGTGTGTGTGTGTGTATGTGTGTGTGTGTGTGTGTGCATGTACAGGGCTGAGGGGTTTCATTTGGGTTGTGACTTCTCCCGCTGTAGTATCAGTGGGGATGGCGCTTATGTGAGTGCAGGCACCGCCTCGGGCGATGTGTTTGTGTGGTGCGGCGATTCCGGCGCACTGCAGACAAAACTGGCGCACTCGGACAGTCAGTCTGTATGCGCCGCTGCCAGCGGTCAAATGTCAGTGTTATTCTATACACACACACACTTACACACATACACACACACACACACACACACACACACACACACACTTACACACTTACACACATACACACATACACACACACACATGCATACACACACACTTGTTTGTTCTGGAAATGCGTACACGAATGTTTATTTTCATTTGATTATTTTATCATGTTCGGCTGTAATTTTGCATCAGATGGCTGAACAATTTGTGTGTCCACTTTTTTCTTGCAATAACGTTGGTATAAAATCGAGAATTTTCTGTTCACAACGCTTCAGCTCTCGCTAGAATAGCGAGAGCTAGAAACGCTTCAGCTCTTCAGCTCAGCTCCCAAACGATAGGATAACACGAACTTATATACCGATACACACAAACACACATACTCATTCACATATACACCGTCAATACACACTCCGACAACCTGAGGCACACACACATACACACACACGCACAGACAAACATACAGCTCCCATTGTGTTCTACAGAACCACCACCTTCTCACTAGTTGTAGTGTACAGGAGATGAGCAACACTGTCACTGATTGTACTGTCTCCAAACCCACTGTTATTGTCTAATCTACGCTTAAATAAATTGCCCAATACTTCTTGATTCCACTACATACTTTTCCAGACACATTTTTTGGGATAATTTTTATGTCCCTAACGACTCTGGTCTGGTGTGTGTGTGTGTGTGTGTGTGTGTGTGTGTGTGTGTGTGTGTGTGTGTGTGTGTGTGTGTGTGTGTGCAGGCGCTGTGTAGTTGCCACCGCGTGGGAACCTTCGGGAAAATGTCTGCTTTCGGCAGATCGGAATAGAAAAATCAGCGTTTGGTCTTCCATTTAGCGGCGATGCGTTCATATATTTATTGTATTTTATCGGATGATATTCATTGACATTGAACATTACGCTACATTAGTGGAGTTTATCTACCTTTCTACTTATCGGTCATACTGCGAAAATACCACCGCTTATATGTCCAGTATGTTTGTTTTTGTAAACAATAACCACGTTGGGAATTTGTCGATGGTGTTTTGCTCGAATATGCAGGCTAAGTGATTGCTGAAGCAGTAAGGGCGTTATTTTCTGCTCAAATACTTGACAACAAGAGGATTAATAAATATGTTTGTGTATTTCAATTTTTGGTAGTTTTTTTATTATGAAAATATCCATTTTAAATATAACTTTTTGAGCAGCTTAATATTCACTTAACATTGTTTTAATGCCTGTCGCTTTTTTACAAAAACATCACCTAATCTCCAATAATTTGAGCCGCATCAAATATAAAAACGTTCTTGAAGATTCACCTGATCAATATCCATCAATATACACTTGAAAATCATATATAGAAACTTGTTTTAGCTCGATTTTATTTGTGTACGTTGTACGGTTAATTTACGCGGGCAATGCTTAACGGCCCTGGCTATATATAATATGGGTGATAATATATATGTTATCTATGACTAATCGCAGTAGCATATTGTTTGGTGTTGTTTGTTCATTGACGTTGAGTTACAATTTCCCGTGTCGTATCACCAGCAGCTGTTTCACCCGCCGCAGCTCAATTGTGAATGAATTACAATCTGCAGCCGTGATATTTTACCAGATTTCAAATGAGAAATTCACGAGCCTGACTGTTTTGGGCTCCTCTCCCACTGTCAAGCGTTTCAATGACTTCTGCTTTTTATCAACCTTTCTTTGTTCGAGAGTGTGTGTGTGTGTGTGTGTTTGTGTGTGTGTGTGTGCTTATATAGGTGACAGGTTTATACACTCTAAATAAACCGCAATTCGCACACACACACACACACACACACACACACACACACACACACACAAACACAGTGTTTGTTAGCGCACAAATAAGTTGTTTGTTTTGTTTACGCGCGTTGCTAGTAAGCTAGTTGTTTACGCTTATTTATATAATCGGTTTGCGGGAGCCGATCTGCTAGTTATGCGACCGGAAATGGTGAATTTCGGCGTGCGGTGAGCTGTCGTCGAGGAGTGGATATAGTGAAGTTGGTGCTGTTGTGTGCACGTGCGTGCCTGTCTGCCAGTTCAGGGCTGAACTCTAGTGCTTGACGGTTCGCACTTTTTTCACACTCTTTTAGACGGTTTTTAATATTCCATGATATTTCTATATCACGTGTATTAAGCTAATTTCAAGTATATTAATTCAGATATTTTCAGCTTTCATAAGCTATATTTCGAGAGGTACCATTAAGTTACCGTTAATTTTCCATCATCTATAGTATATAGAAGCAAATATATTTTGTATTAAATCCAGAATATTCATTTTATACATACATTTTTATTTTCAAAATTATCATTTAAAATAATACTCAAATTTATTGGTTGCTTTTTTGTGGTAGTCAATTTGTATTTGAAATTTTGGAAATTGCTTTCAATAAATGGTTGAGTGCAAGAGATACGAATTACTGTCATAATATTTATTTCTGTTCGTTTTGATAGTCAAAAACAATCGAAAATTAAAATTTAATTTCACTAAATTGTCATATTTCTACACATGTTCGCCAAAGAAAGAAATTCACATTATATCGAACGCTTACTTAGTAAAATCAATTTATTTGTTCCCTCCAGCACCGCGCCCATGTTCTAGCATCGAGCAAAATCAGCATTCAAAAGAGAAAATCCATTATTCATTTTTTACATACAAAATTTCAAGATATCAATTGAGGAATACATCGATTAACTTATTTTCTTATATTTTTTGTTTGTAATTATATTATATATATATGAATCATATTTTATATACACTTTATTTTATACTTTACATATTTTATATAAATACACATGCACACTCAGACACACACATACACACACACACACACACACACACACACACACACACACACACACACACACACACACACACACACACACAGACACACACACACACACACAGACAGACAGACAGACATGTGTGCACGCGCTGAGTTGAACTGGAATATAGCAGTTAATTCTTGCCAGGGTCGTCTGATTAGCGAGTAGCTCAGCAGTGGTTGTGTTATAAAAGCGGTGTGTCAGTGTGCGCTGGCTTCATTAGTCGCCGTGTGTGTGTGTGTGTGTTGGTAGTGTGTGCTGCAATCATGCATATGTCAGGGTGCCCGCGTTGTTGATACTGAGACTATTTGTACGTGCACACATTAACGTGACATTATTTGTCCTCCAACATCACCTAGCATCATGAAGACAAACAAGAACTTCAACCCGACCAAGAGCCTGCTGAAAAAACGTAAGCTGGCTGATATATTTGTCACGTGTCTAGTCTGTTTTCTAGTTTGTCTTTTTGTTTTGTTTGAGTTTGTTTTTTGGCTACATCCATGTTACATATATGTAGAAAAAGTCCTACGAAATTGCCCTAATAATTAAAATATGTATGTAATTCTACGCTAATATGCTGCAGTTGTACAAAAGACTAATGTTTTACTAATTTATTCATTTTGTTTTTCAAATCGTTTTTAATAATTATTATTAATTACAGGTAAATCCAGTAGCATGGGGGAAGAGTGCAAGTGCACTATTACCACCCTGCGGTGACCTCATGTGTACTGGAAGCGCCGAAAGATTATAAAGACAAAGAGAGTTCAAAAAATAAATATTTATACAGATTTGGAAAAAATAAATAAATATATAACAATAAACAATACTTCCGATAAAACTGCATAATGTCACTCCGCCCACGTTCCTCAATAAATAACAACAATAAATATGTGATTCAATAAATGACAACCAACAATAAATATTAACAAAAGAATAAATATTAATAAATAAGTAAATAGCAGCAGACAAATAAAATATGATTCTATAAGTAACAACAACCAAGTATAAATTTGATTCAATAGAAAACACAATAAACTCAACTCAATACAGAACAGATAATATAAAAAATTTAACAACAAATTTCAATGATTACTTGAAGCCTTGCAACAAAACATATATCAATTTCAATTATTCTCAATCATTTACTACGTGTGTCGGGTACTGCAGCTGAACATGCACGTTTTTTCTGTTTACAAAAATTCCACAACTTGGGCAATTATTTCTCAGTGCATTGATATGTTAAGCTCTTTCATTACTCCTGTGGTAGGGGATAAGAATAATGCCGCCGTACACGCTGTGTATCGTGTAAGAGGCTAATAAAAGCCGACCTCTGCTTCCTTCCTCCTTCTTTGTGTAATATCCAAGGAGGGGAGCAATAATTCAGCATAGTTGACACCCCCTTGGAGTTCAGCACATGCCTCTCATGTCTTCTCCCAGAACTAAAAAACCTATTTCATTACATTTTCAACATTGTCAACATTGTAAGCCACTTCTGTTGGCTGCCTTTGTCAATAGTAACATTTGTGTCCTCATATGTGCATGTGTGTGTGTGTGTGTGTACGTGTACGTGTGTATGTGTGTGTGTGTGCGTGTGTAAGTTCAATCGAGGCGTCCTGGTAGTCGAAATCGACACGAAAGTCTGCTTGGATCCAGAATGAACCGGATTCACCACTCACTTTAACTAATGACGAAGTGTCAACACACACACACGCACATACATATAAGTGTTGATCGGCCTAGCTCTGTTGTAAGCGACCATTTCAGTAATCTGGTTCAAACTGCCTCATACAAATTATGTGTGATTAATTATAAGCTGAATTGGTTAATTCGTACACAGACATTTAATTTTTAAGATATGTTTGGATATGACCAATTTTTATGCCAAAATTTTTGCTGATTTTTTGCGATTTCGCAAGAAAACACATTTTCTCTCTGTTGTGTGCAAATTTAATTTGTAATTGCAAAAGTATGTATACATTTATAACGCTTCAGTAATAACACACTTTATCATTCGTTGTCATGACAGCAAACATACTTTCATACACGATGGTAATGTAACATGGGCGTAAATCCTGGGGGGTATGGGGGGTATATATACCCCCCGACAAATTGGCTGGGGCTATGAATATGCAATTATACCCCCGGGAATTCTGCTGAGTTCAGTTCATTGGGTATATTATCATCAAAATCAGCATAGAAGGCAAATGACAATAGACCAAAAATGTAAGAAATTATAAATATGTGAAGAATTATATTACGCAATACAGTTTTCATTGGGGTAGGTGTGTTGTAATTGAATAGGCTGAAAATAGTTGAGGGTACCACGCAATTGGCCAACTGAGTCAACTTTGAACACTAATGCATGATGGCTGTCATCCCCCCGAGCCTCGACACAAATTTACGCCCCTGTAATGTAATACAGTGACTGTCAACCGTTGTGTGCGGCACCAAGGGGTGTAGTGAGATCTTTTGAGGATACCGCCAAAATTCAGAGGAAATTTTTTTATATTTGTATTATAATACAATTTTTTGTAATAGCAGGATCAGCGTGAAGAAAATTCTCATATCTATGTATAAGGTGTTGTTACACCGATGCAAAATGTCGAAATGATGAAAAAGTATAACAAAAACAACGGAGATTTTAAATATGTATTTCCTTAAAACGGTGCCGGGAACTTTTGACAAGCTTGCCAAGCATGCCGCAAGCTAGAAATGGTTGGGAACCACTGATGAAATATCACGTGAATACTGGTGCAACACTCCTCCATTTGTGTTTTGACTGCATGGCTGTATGTTTGTGCGTTCTGTTCAGCTGCAGGATGCGCGTGCTAATTGTGAACTTGTTCAACATACACAAACAGCATGCACCATTTACAGCCGCTGTTTATAAGGGCACGCGCGGTTATATCATTTCAGACAGCTAGTTCAGACACAAACACTCAGACAGGAATACATCTAATGTCGAAGTTGTGTATTTAATACGGGAAATCACAATCACTAAATTCAAACACGTGTATTTTCTTATAATTTATTTCATTCAACGTTCCTCATGTTGAATAAAATTTCATTTCATTCAATTTTTGGATAAACAAGATGTTGAATCAAGTAAATTTTAGTAAAAATTAATTTTACTAAACATCTGATGATTTTTCATATTTACTTATATTTTTCTAATCTTCATCTATGTGAAGGATCTGATATACTCTTAAAAACACATCTTACAAATGCTATACTAAATGATAAATTTCTAAATTGGGATATAAGACTTTAAAACTCGGCCAAAGTTTAATTACATTTCAATTTTGAAAGCACGTGATTGTCAATTTTATCAAACCTTCATATCTGACTGATATTATTCTACCTCGTGCTTTTTCGCGCTATTATGTCCGCAGGTATTATGCGAGATTATACTCCTCTTACAGTGGCGGATCCAGAGTGCACTGGGGGGGGGCTGAATGATTTTGTTCAATGATATATATACACAAACATTAACAAACACATTATGCGCGAATATGCTTTGCGATAATGCTTATATCAACAAATTCTACAAACACATATTTTTCCTTGACCTCTTTTAGTGAATCTCATAGTTATGAAGAGTTGATGGAAACATTTTGGGGGGGGGGGTCAGCCCTCGAGCCCCCCTCTCTGAATCCGCCATTGCCTTCATCTTATTTCTCTTTTAAGTCCTCTCTTTTTGGTTACTTTATTTAAATGTCATTTGACCTTGCTACTCGTTGCCTTACCTTCTTTGTTGCTGTTTAATTGCTATTGTTTAATGTTCTGCTCTATATGCGCCCCTGCACTGTATACTGTATCTGTATCACCGCATTTTGTTATCGTTGTGTTTGTATAGCTTTGTGTCTTCACTTATGTCCTGTCTTATATCGTGTTTCAAACTGTTTTGTCGCCCATATGTGATATGTTTATGTGGTGTAAACTGTGAACGCCTATGCTGTTTGTCATTGGAACTATGAATGCCTATACTGTACGTTTATGTGGAGTGCGTCCAGTAGTACTGTTTCCCACATTACCACAGGGAGCGAACGAGATGACAGAGCGAGTCTTATGGTGCGCCACAGTGTTCCATTGAATCGTTCAATTTGACCATTACCCCGAGGATTATACGCCGATGAGTAGCTGGTGCCCACTCCTCTCTGGTGCAAGAAATTCTGATATTCTGATGATATAAATGCGGGGCCTCGGTCGGAGTGAACGTAGTCGGGTAATCCCCAAGTGGAAAAGAGTTCGGACAAGCATTTTATGGTTGAACTGGCAGACATATCTTGTGTGGGAAATGCAAAGGGGAATCTACTGTACTCGTCTACGATGTTGAGAATGTATCTGTTCTTCGAAGTTGACGGCAAGGGGCCTTTGTAGTCGATGGACAGTCTCTCGAATGGTCTTGTAGCTTTGATAAGTGTTCCTGTGAATCTTGTGAAATTTGGTTTTACGGAAGCACATGTGTGACATTTTGCGATCATCGTTCTAATTTCTTCAATAGAAAAAGGAAGGTTTCTTTGCCTCACTATATGGGTCATTCTCCGAATGCCAGGATGACACAGTGACTCATGTATACGTACAAGATCGATAGGCAAAGTGACAGATGCAGTGCATCCTGTTGCTCTAGAGAGGGCATCAGCCACTTGGTTCAATCTTCCCGGGCGATAGGTGATATCGTACGCAAAGCAGCTAAGCTCCAATCTCCATCGCATTATCTTTTAGTTCTTGATTTTTCCATGGTTTTTCTTGTCGAACATGAAGCGTACAGACTGTTGATCGGTTACGAGCCTGAATTTGCGCCCCAAGAGGAAATGCCGCCATTTTTTGATTGATTCTACTACAGCACATGCTTCACGCTCAACAGCAGATTGACGCTTCTCTGACTCTGAGAGTGAGCGTGAGAAAAACGCGACAGGTTTTCCTTCTTGAGTCAATGAAGCTGCAATGGAATGAGCGGAGGCGTCTGTTTCGACTGTGAACATAGCACTCTCGTCGATGGCTGTCAAAGTAGCATTAGAAATTTCTTCTTTCATTTCTATCAACGACCTTGTAGCAGCGTCGGATAGAGGAAAAGTTTTCGTATCGATCTATGGTCGAATTTTTTCTGAAAAATTTGGCACCCATTTGGCATAATGCGATAGCAGCCCCAATGTTCTTCTTAGGCTGGGCACGTCGCTGGGAGGATTCATCTCGATTAGAGGTCTCATTCTTTCTGGATCAGGCTTGACTTGGTGATCTTCTATGACGTGTCCTAGAATAGAAATTTTGGACTGCGCATATGTACTCTTCTTTTCGTTTACGGTCAAATTGTATTTCTCTGCAAATTTTTGGAAACGCTCCAAGTTGTGGTCGTGCTCTTGTCTGGAGTGTCCGCAAATCGTAATGTCGTCAATATATGCGAACGTATCTTTCAGATTTTCAGCAGCAATCAGTTCGTCTAGAACTTGTTGAAAGCACGTCGCTCCGTTTGTAACACCGAACGGCAAACGAGTGAACTCATAAAGCTTTCCCCCAGCTTCGAACGCAGTGTATGGCCGATCGCTGACTTTCAGTGGGATTTGATGGTAGGCGCTTTTCAAGTCGATGGAGCTGAACCAACTGTACGACGATATCTTTTCTACCATTTCTGAAATTCCAGGTACTGGATAAGCAATGAGATCGGTGTATTTGTTGATGGTTTGAGAGTAGTCAACGGCCATTCTCTTTTTGTTTGCCTGGTCTACCACAACCACCTGGGCCCTCCATGGACTACGGCTTGGAGTTATTATGCCTTGTTTGAGCAAACTGTCCACTTCGCCTATGATAAATTGAATATTTTCTTTTGAATATCTCCTGGACTTTATTTGAGTAGGGCGGCAATCAGATGGAAGGTTTGAAAATATAGCTGGAGGCTCAATGTCAGCGGCGAGAAGGCTGCACAACTCAAGTGGAGGCTGACAACCTCCGAAACTCACCGTAATTTTCTGATGCTGACCTAGAAAGTCGTGACCGAGCAGCACAGGCGCACAAAGATCGTCCATCAGGTGAAGACAGATGTCACTGTATGATTTTCCATTCACGATGATGTCTACCACACAACACTTTGTGATTTCAACCGATTGTCTGGATGAAGCCATTGAAATTCGACCAGAAGAAGGAGCGACTTTTAATCTCATGCGCTTTGCCACGTTCGTTCGTATAAAACTTCTGCAGCTGCCGGTGTCTACCAGAGCGTCTATAGAATCACCACTGCGGAACTGCACTGAAGTAACAGCGGGTGAGAGGCTTTTCAGTACGCCTGAAGAAGCAATCATTGCACCAGTTGTTGTGGCTGAAGTGGCTTGTTTAAAGTGCGGCGAACGTTGTCGTGCTGAAGACTTGCATACACGGGAGTAATGACCGATTTTATGACATTTAGCGCAACTAGCATTTCGAGCAGGACAATCAGATCTGGCGTGAGCGGCTCTTCCACAAAAATAACACTTTCGCGTATGCGTCACAGCAATATTTTCACAGGAACCGATCAGTGATTCTGCTTTCTTGTGTGAATTCTCACAATGTGCTGCTTGTTGACTCTGGTATTTTTCAGTGACCAGCGAAACAGTGGATGGTAGTGAATTGTCAATAGAATATGAAGCTGAATGAAGTTGAGCCATTTCAAGAGCTCGTGCTTGACTTACTGCGGAAGACAAATTTAGAGACAGATTCTCCAGCAAACGCTGTCTTATTGCGTTAGAAGATATACCTGTTATGTAGGCATCTCTGATTGCCAGCTCCTCAGCTTCAGTCGCAGTACAGTTTTTGAAGCCACACTCAGCTGCCAGACTTTTCAAATTGTCGAGAAAAGTGTCCAAGTTCTCTCAATTCTGTTGTTTACAAGTGGCTAATTTGTGTCTTGCGAAAACTTCACTTTTTGGTTTGACAAACCTGGACGCTAGCAGGCTGACGGCTGTTTCATAGTTCTGTGCGACTTTGATGAGCTTGTAGAGTTTCACACTCATGTGAGAACGCAGTAGAGCCAATTTATCCGGTCGCAAATCTGGTGGTATGGCCGCACAGAATGCTTCAAAGTTCTCGTGCCACATGTGCCACTGATCTTCAGTATCTGCTGTCTCTACGTCGATATCCAGAGGCGACGGCCGTAGATATTTTTCAATAATTAGAGTTGAATAAATTGAAGTAACCAATACACTGTTTCAGGAACGTTGGCTTTATTCAACTCTAATGCCACACAAGAACTAACCAAGAACAACGCACACACGATCAAGTCCACTGAACACACACGCGCACACACACACACACACATACAACCAGTACACACACACACACACACACAAAGATAACGCTAACTAGCGACACAATTACACACTACACATAAACGTACAGTATAGGCATTCATAGTTCCAATGACAAACAGCATAGGCGTTCACAGTTTACACCACAGTTTATATGCGCTATAGCAAATACACGTTGTTGTTGTTGATATTTTTAAAACACGTGATTGTGCTAGTCGGCCACCTCACTTGAGCAGTTATCTATTGTATTGTATTGTGTGTAGTGTTGGGACGCAATAGGACCAGCGATCCTACACAAGACTGCATCAACGAGACTATCGAGAAACAGCCCCTCTCTGATACTTGCACCCCCCAGCATGAGTCAGATGAGGGTCAAGAAAGCGGCTATGGATGGGTGGTGGTTCTGGCCTCATTCATGGTGAGTACTATTTCGTCTCGCGCTTGATGTAAAGGCGCAGGAGTGGGCAGACTTTTTTGCTGAGGACTGGATTATATGATCACGGATGAGTTTCGTACAATGAATATAAACCTAAAATAACCAAGAATATAAACCAAAAAAATAATAATGGAGTGTTATCGGATGATGGCTTATTATTTATTGTTATTTATTTATTATTTTCTTTCCAACTCTCTTTCTAGACTTTTTTCTTTTCGAACTCTCTTTCTCTCTGAATCTTTTGGGCGCTTCCGGTACATGGGGCCACCTTAGGGTGGTAATAGTGCTTGCACTCTTCCCAAGCTACTGGATTTGCCTGTAATGAATAATAATAATAATGATCATACTAACCAGCATACCTTTATCTACTTGAAAGTTATCAACGAAGCTACGCATACACTTTTATCCAGCAAACTGAAGTATCGTGGGCAAGCACCCATGTACTTTCTGTCGATTTGTGCTCCATATTTTTGTCCACATACCGCTCTGTGTCTACACTTTATTACTCTGCTCCTGCTCGCGCCTTTGTCCTCGAAAGTGCGCTATATTAAATACATGTTGTTGTTTGTTGTTGTTGTTGTTGTTGACTCTTGTATCATAGCGTATGTTACAACAATTGCTGATGGCAGTGTATATTGTATAATAACTAACAACGTGAATAGTGCCTACGACTTGAAGAAATATTAATATTAATTATTATTATTAATATTGTTATGATTAGGCAATAGCATGGCTTGTAATTTAGCTCGAGTATAACTACTATTCGCTATCATACTAAATATTTTAATTTTAATTAACACCAGTTTTACAATTACTTAAAGTGTATATACTTTTTTGGGACACCCCATAGGGGGGACACCCCATAGCTTTCTTAGAACGCACACTCCACTCGCCTGGTGTGTTCAAGGTGCACATCACGGTGTACGGTGTCACTTGGTCAGTCGGAGTGTTCTTCGTCATCTTCCTCGAGTTGTTCCAGGAGTCGAAGACGGCCACATCCTGGGCAGGATCTCTGCTCAACGCCACCATGCTAGGATCAGGTGCGTCTAATGAGATTTCTGCTCATTCTTGTCGGGAGCAAGAATATTACGCCTACGGACCATTACGCCTACGGACCATTACGCCTACGGAGCATTATCTCTACGCTTCAGTCCCTCTTTATCTTCTTGTTAGGTTGGGTGAGGCTAGGTTAATTAGGAGATATTGCCTGGATTGAAGGGTAGACGTAATGGTTCATAGACTTAATGGCCCGTAGACGTAATGGTCCGTAGATGTAATATCATTGGTTCCATTCGTGTCGAGGTCTGTTTGAAACGGCAACAACCACCAACATTCCTCACTGTGTACTGAATATAGAGCGCACGCACACACACACACAATACACCCAAACAAATAAGTGCTAATTGCTAACAGCAAATATGCTGGGAAATATTATAACAGGGAAAATAACAGAAATGTAACGAATAAGAGAAATTCTGAAAACCCAGAATTATCAATATATATTGGATGAAAAGAAATTATGGTAAACTGTGGCGTCATAGCGTGGAGAGGGTC
Organism: Sacculina carcini; assembly: GCA_916048095.2. Taxonomy (NCBI): domain Eukaryota; kingdom Metazoa; phylum Arthropoda; class Thecostraca; family Sacculinidae; genus Sacculina; species Sacculina carcini. The sequence continues at coordinate 7,824,066 of OU696579.1, read as the reverse complement.
GGTTCTGCGGTGGCAGCGAGCTGCACGGGACCCACCTGTGTGTTCATAAGCTTCAGTTTCTTCCCCATGTAGCAGCTTTCACTTGGGGCATTTTAATCTTTAACTTTCAACCTTGTTTGATGTGATGTGGTTGACCCAGGTCTGGTGGCGTCGTGTTTGGTGAGAAGACACGGGTGTCGTTGTGTGGCTCTCACTGGAGCACTAGTGGCCACTGCTGGTCTCATACTGTCGTCGCTGTCGCAAAATCTCTATCAGCTCTACTTCAGTTTCTCGCTGTTAACAGGTGTCATGTCTTCTAGCACACCTCCGGTTATAATAATTTAGTTGCTGCATATTTCCCGTCAGCTCCATATATGGTTTGATGCTGTTCTGTTGGTTTTATTTGTTTAATTAATATAATTATTATTATAGTTGGGTTTATTATTAAAGCTGGGTTGTATTGGAAGACAGCGTGAAACCATTAATTACATGATTGCAATCCTCACGCAGCTTGATTATCAACAAATACATAGAAGATTTATCCCTAGAAACATTTTCGATTCGACCACTAATTGACTGTTTTTTTCACGTGACATGTAAACACACGCACCTGCATCATAATGTGCATGTGTACATTTCAGGACTGGGTCTTGGTCTGGCCTACATACCATCTGTGGTGATTGTCAGTGAGTATTTCGTAAGGAGACGAACACTGGCCCTCGGAATGGCGGTGTCTGGTGTGGGCATGGGAGGTTTCATCTACCCGGCCGTCATTGGGTTGGTGAATCACACCGGTTTTCTGCTCAATTCACAATAAAACGAGGATACCAAACTTTCCTGGATTTTTGTGTTCCACGTGTAGCACAGCGCTCAAGAAAAAATGGAATAAGATATGAGAAGGAAATGAAGAAGGAAGATAGAAGTAAGAAGGAAGGAAGGAAAGTTAGTGAGAAGCAAAAGGAGTTCTGCTTTTAGTCGCCTCTTACCACACTATTCATGTATTATTTATTCATTTATTCCAGTATTATTCTATCGCGGCAGTATTGTTATCCCCTACCGCAGGGGTACTGTTTCTGTTTACTTGCTTCCTCCGATCTCTTATAGCTCCACGCTCCACTTATGTTTGTACAGATGGTTGATACAGGAGATGTCGTGGAGGTACACCATGCTCGTGGTGGCTGCCATTGTGATGGTCACTCTCTGTGTGTTTGGAGCTGCCATGAAACCAGCCCCTTCAGCCAGCCCGCAAACAAGTGCGTGCTGGTATAAGATGCATACACCTCTTTTCAGATGGGATATAATTAAGTAACAAATATAATTATCACTTCCCGAAATTTGTATATTTGCAATAATGTCATGTTTGATTTTTTATAAAGAATAATCAAGAAGTAAATATTATAGAGAGGATATTTGTATGCAAAAACTTATATAATAAGTCGCGTGCCAAGAATTTGTCTGTATCATTCTAATGTGTCTCTTTTAAATTGATGTAATGTTGCTTCAGTGAGTGATGCATATGTCAGTGCTGACTGGCGCTTGTGGCTGAGTTTTCTGCGCACTCCTGCATTTCTCGTGCTTTGTATCAACAACCTCTTCTACTGTCTGGGTCTGGTGGTGGTGTACGTACACTTGGGAGCATTCGCCGGGGCATCGTCCCTGTTGAACACTGCACACGCAGCTCAAATCTCGTCCATTGTTGGACTCTGCAATCTGGTGTGTTGCCTGCACCGGTCGCACACAAGCACACACCACTGACACACCAGGGGTCAAGCTAGAGGTCAGATTCGATAAGACCTGTAGATACCTAGGTGTTGAACACCTAACTTTCAAAGCGATATATTCACTAAAAAGTATTAAATAATGTAACCGCAAGTGCCGATTGTTTGTTATCACGAGTTTTTAATGTAAACAGGTTTTTTCATGTTTTACGCTACTTGAAGTGTGTTATGTGGAAAAAAGAAGTAATATATGAGTTCTGGAGAATCAGAGAAAAAAGACGAAAATAAACTGAGAAACTGAGAAAATTTATAACCAAGTAGAAGAAGGGAGTGCCGATGCTAAGGCAATAATCCCGACCTAAACCTGAACTGGACTGAATTATGGTTAGAAGCATCGTGTTTGCCTACAGTCAGCTCTGATCTGGTGTTGAAGGAGAAGTTTTTTAGACAACATTCAAAATGCGCAATAATATCGATAGGAGGTACAGGTATTTGCAAACGTCTTAACCTGGACCGGCGTAACGGAAAGGACAATAAGATTATGTAACCTATGGATATATGCTCTTCTTTCTGTTGATGTATCATGATTACATGCGTGTGTGTGTGTGTCTTCGGCATATCTAGAACAGTGGCTCTTAACCTTTTTTCTATCTGATTCCTCACTTCTTAATGAGCCATCTCTTCATTTTCCAGACAACACAGCGCTGATAAATTCAATAAATTCAGTAGTTACATCAAAGTAAATGTCAAGAGGTAATTAGAAACAAAAATAAACGAATTTTAATAGATAAAAACACACATAGTTGCCCTGTTCTGTCCTACCTTTAACTTCCCACTTGGCAACTCTTCGATTCCCCACCAGACAGGGGAATTCCCCACAGGTTAAGAAACACTGGTCTAAACCTTCCTTGCACAAGTGTATGTGTGTATGTATGTGTGTGTGTTAGTTTGGCAGAATGTTGCACGGTGTGGTTTGTCATTACTTCCACATGAACTGTGTGATGGTGTACTGTGTATCGTCGATAATATCCGGACTGGCCACCATTCTCATTCCGTTCTCCGGCTGCTTTTCCGGTCAGTGCAATGAGTGGATAATATAGTAAGTCGCTGTAACATCAGGTTTCCTTGATTCGGTTTTCTCACAATTCCAGCCCGGTCTTGCCAGGATTCGTTTTCTGTTGGATGTCAAGTGTGTGTGTGTGTGTGTGTGTGTGTGTGTGTGTGTGTGTGTGTGTGTGTGTGTGTTCAAGTTATTAAGTAATAATTCCGGATTATTCCACATATCCGGTACACTTAGTGCATATACGATTGCTTTACAATTACTTTACTTTTACATTACAACGCTACAATTCCAGTATTACAATTACAACATTTTATAATTACAAGATGCAACATGGAGTATTCTATGTGGAATGGCATCATTTATTAAATAAATAAATGTTCAATGTACACCGGATTTGGAGGCAATATGGGACATGCTAAGGTTCTGAACATTCATTGGAACCAAATGGAATAAGTCAGACATATGGCTGTGTTTATATCAACCCAGTCAATGTCTGCTTGTTGAGAAGAAGTGTTTAGTGCCTGATAATAATGCTGGTTCGCCAAGTTCATTTCACTTATGAATGGCGGATATGTTAATTGAATTGGTCCGGATGCCGGCTGTTTCGTAGTCTACCAGTGCTGACATCTGGATCTGTTATCGTCAAAGCAATAGCTGTCAAGGTCGAATTTCCTATTTTCTGGTCTAATTGTGAAAAAAGACAATTATAAGAAATAAGAAAAACTCTTCGGCTAAAAAATAAATTTAAATGTGAATATGTCGGGATATTGGAAAAATGCACTCCTTGATAATATTGTAGAAATTGCCCTATACGCTAAATGTGTAGCTTTAAACTTGAGAGTTCAAAGAGTATCATGTATCATTAAGAAATTATAGGTGAATTAATCATTGGTACAGGCTTGCCGCGCAGAGCTGGATATCTCATTCTAACGACAAATCAATGTGAAAATTACTCAAGTAAATACATGAATTACTCATGTAAATATATATATTACTCAGGTAAATATATGAATTAGTCAGATAAATATATAAATTACTCGGGTAAATATATGAATTACTCGGTAAATATTCAAATTAATGAGGTAAATATTCAAATTAATGTGGTAAATATTTATATTACTGAGGTAAATATTTATATTACTGAGGTTTTTTATACTAGTGAGGTAAATATATAAATTACTCGAGTATCATGAAAGCACGAAAAATTTGCTTTTGGGGCGCAGTTTTTGCTGGATGGATCTTATACGAATTCGTACGATACACAAGTACACTTGTGTGTGTGTGTGTGTGTTCAGTGATGGTTGTATGCGCCGGCATGTTCGGTCTGTTCAGTGCGTGTTTCGGCGCTCTCCTTCCCGATATTATAATCCGTCTGCTAGGCAGACAACATCTGGGAGCCGGATATGGCGTACTGCTTCTGTTTGAGAGCGCTGGCTCGGTGCTCGGAGGACCGCTGGCGGGTAAGTCACGTGTTTTCACCTTCATGCTTGCTTTTGTTCAGTAGTATTATTTATTACAGACAAATCCAGTATCATGGAAACAGTGCAAGTGCTATTACCACTCTTCGGTGGTCCCGATGTACTGGTTTCACACAAAACATTCAGAGAGTTCGAAAAGATTCTAGAAAGAAAGTTGGAAAGGAAAATAATAAATACATAACAAGAAATAACGAACCATCATCCGATAACAACAAGCGCATTTTTTCTTCCAGTATCGTTGAGAACTAATTGGTATTGAATTGTTTGTTTGTGAGTAGTTCTAGTTCCGCTTCATTGTCTTTATTTTACCAAGTGTAGTATATATTTGGCTCAAAGATTCAAAAGACTACAAAAGAACGGCTTGTTTGCTTGCCATTTAAAAACAAAAAACAATAAAATATTTATTCCACACAGAATTCAAGTACTTTAACCATTGGATTAAAAACACAATTCACATTCAAAAACAATAATCACAATTTCAATTTAAAGTGATGCTAAACACATGGAAAAATAGTATAGAAAACAGTATAGAAAAGTCAGGTCTCATCAATCAGCTGCCTTATTTGTGATTTTCTATTGTTATTGCCATATTATTATTATTATGCTATATTGCTATGTTGTTATTATTATTTATATGATTGATTGATATGATTGATTATTGATTTTGAGATTGATTGATTTAAGATTGATTGATATGATTAGTTATATTATGTTATATTATGTTGTTATTACTATATGTTATGTTATTATTATTATATATTATTATTATGCTATATTGCTATGTTATTGCTATATTCTCTGTTTTTGATGATCAAGGTGCGTGGAGATTTCACTTTGCATTGTTTGATTGCAATAATATTAAATTATGGATCGGTTGCAATGTGTTGTGTTCAGGGGCGTTATACGATGCCACACTGGTGTACGACTACAGTTTCTTCATGGCGGGAACGTTGTTGGTTGTATCTGGTCTGGTGATGGTCCATCCTTACTACCACATCCGCCAGTCGGAACGCAGCAAACGTCAACACGACCAACTGTACAATGAGAAAGCTCAAGAAAAACATTCATGTCGCGTTTGAGGACGCGGCACACACTAAAAAAACACGTGTATTTGTGCTCGAAACACCTCCTAGAAAACAAGTAATTTTGGTACTACTGATGTGTGTTATTTTGTTGTATTATATGGATAATGCGGCCTTACTATAAACCCCGTTCAGACGGAAATGTGCCTTGCTAAGAAATATCATGTCTCATGTTTGTGGCTGGATGATACGCATATTCCACACGCGTCAGAGCACAACTCCGCACACACACACACACACACACAAACTCGCTATTTTTGTTCTGTATGTGCACATCAAGCAGCCTCAAGTGTCGAATAAGCTGTATGTGTGTGTTTGTGTGAACAAGTGCAAACTTGCAATGTCAATCTTGTAGCAATAAACGTTTCAAGCACAACTGTACCAACACCACGGCATAGCACTGGCTGTCTGTCCGTGGTAGTTTACCATTATTTGACCAACTTCAGTACAGAGTCCAGGCAACACTAGCGATAACGAACATCAGAGGACATGTCGGGAAACAAGGTTGACTGGACTCAAACAAGAAAAACAAAGGTTAAAGACCTCAAGTGACAGCTGCTACATGGGAAGAAGCCGAAGCTTATGAACACACAGGTGTGTCCCGTGCAGCTCGCTGCCACCGCAGAACCGACCTATCCACGCTATGGCGTCATAAGGACGGAAGACGTATTAGAGAGGGCCACCTCCCCAGAATGCATGACACAACACATGACTGATATCTGGTACCATCATTTACTGCTGGATGGACAGGGGCTGTTGGCTTATAGAATTCGCCCAAATAAATTCTCCGCCGGGTTACGAACCACGTAGTTCCCGCTTGTGAGGCGGCTGTGCTACCACTACACCACGGAGTCCAACAAAACAACAATAGCACTATTCAACTCATTACACAAAAACACAAGACCAGTTACAAGGAATCAGTGTATTGCGGATCTGTACAGCTCACACAAGTTGCACAGATGTTGGCGCGAGCTCATGCGAGTCAATGGTACAGTCTCCAGCTCACTGATTCGTTCACTCCTCCTGAACCTGTGCGAATCTCGCACGGCGGTGGTTCTTCACCAAGTAGTCGCTGAACTCTTGGATCGGCGACGGCTGGAAATCAATTTCCTTCCACAGATCGGGCGTCAAGTAGGCGTACGTCTGAGCGATGGCCGAGTAAGTGGCCTTGGCGAAATTTCCCAGCGTGCTCGTGCTGCCACGCGCCGACGTGTAGCAGTCCTGAATACCGGCCATCTGCAGCAGACGCTTGGGAATCGGAGCCGACACGATGCCCGTTCCTCGAGGCGCCGGGATCAACCTCACCAATACCGAGCCACACTTGCCCGTCACCTTGCAAGGTACTGTGTGAGGCTTGCCGATCTTGTTGCCCCAATAGCCACGTCGCACGGGCACTATGGACAGCTTGGCTAGGATTATAGCGCCACGGATTGCAGTCGCCACTTCCTTGGAGCACTTGACTCCCAGGCCGATGTGTCCGTTCGAGTCTCCGATGGCAACAAACGCCTTAAATCTCGTGCGCTGTCCAGCACTGGTCTGCTTCTGCACCGGCATGATCATCAGCACGTCGTCCTTCAACGCCGATCCCAGAAACGTGTCGATAATTTCGTACTCCTTGATCGGCAGCGAGAACAGAAATATTTCCTCGAGCATCTTGATCTTGCCGTCCTTCACCAGCCGGCCCAACTTGGTCACGGGCACCCACTCCTTCTCGTCCTTGACACCGCGTCCACGACCTCTGCCACGACCCCGTCCTCTGCCTCGACCGCGGCCGCGCGAGCCGAAACCACCGCGAAAACCACCACGGGCTGGAGCTGCGTCCGCCATATCAACACTGATGCCAACAACAAGAGCACAGCACAGTTACCAGTAAGGCGCCGTGTTCGGCGATGAACGAGCGAGCGCGAAGCTATCATATGAAATCAAACTAGTTAATTGAGATATAAGACTCTCAAAAAGGATGGGTAAAGTTTTCTGCTAAATTATAAGAGGGCATATGGCACGTGCCACACTGGGCACTGACATGATTCGGCTTGGTCTCATCCGCGGCAGGAAGAATGAGGCTACCCAAAAAAACGCATGTTAATCGGACTTATGGTTCCACAAATATAAGCCTCTGAAAAGCGTGACCACGGCCGGCCGGCCGCTCATACTCATTTTTCTAGTCACACCAAGTATGAACTTGCTCGCTTCGCTCGCTCGTCACCAACATGCACAATCACGTCACATATATGTAGCAACTTGTAGTGGATATCTTGAATAGTGTATATACTATTCAAGATTGCATAAATTTTAGCTGTCAAATATTATTTGGTTGAAAGTGTACTGCGATTAGTTGCTCGAGATTATGTTTTGTTATGTACTTGTGAATTATCGTTCCGGAGTCGTGATGGAAATGTGTGAGAAGAAAACAACGTTGGGAACAGTGAAATATGTTGTACGTAGGCGTTGGAATATGTTGGTGTTTTTGCTTGTTGATTAATTGTTATTGTTAAGTGTCTTTTTCTAATAAAACCACAAAACTAAAACCATTGCCACGAAATACTATAACAATCTGCGCCATGCGAGCAAGCACACCAAATAAAAGATCAATATTTAGCATGGTCTAGCTGTATATACAGTCCACTCAGATGTGCTGGTACTTCACCTGCTGAGAGTCAATTAAAAACCCCAATTCAACACGTGAGTCAACTTACGCACATTATCTTAGTCTACAGCCCATGTACATCAAGCTTAAATCCAAATAAAAACACGTTTATTATTCTCGTAAACTAATAACTAGTAAACTATTACCACTGTCAGCCTACTCACTACACTATAACATCGGTATATTCAAGTGATTACCGAACAAACCCGAGTCAGCAACGAATTTCCAGTCTTAAAACCACAAGAATTCAACGCCTAACACCCGACATATTGAAAAATCGATACAATATTTGGATAGATCCACACAAGCAATGATATACACCTAAGGATAACACCCAAATGTCTAAAACACCCACCGGAGAAATGAACACGCGACGGAAATGTGTAAGTGCCGCGTGTTGATAATGATAAAATGCTCTTGAAAATATATTTTATTGTATATACATGATTACATTTTTCTACAACTTTGAATTGAATTTTGATTGCTTTTGTATACAGTTTATCGATACAATCAACAACTTATAAAAACAATTTAGTGACGAATAGAAACTACCCGTTTCATAACAGAAATAAGTTTTTTCTGCTCTTGTGATTTGCTTCAATCGTATTTATACAACTGAAAAAGCTTTGTATCAATATTTTTCGTCAATTTTGCGGGGTAAGTTTTTATCTAAAACCAGAATACCGAAAGTGAGGTGTATTAGGCAATATGTGAATTTTGTGTTATGAGCAGTAATGAGTGTTATGAGCAGCAAATGTGAAAGTAAACAAGCTCTGGATGGAGGCCTCTCGAGCTTAGATCTTTAATCTTAAATCGGACGGTGGAAATATTCTTGCATAACATGCTGGTAATATTTCAGTTATTTATTTTTGTTCACATGTGCCAGATTTGTTCGTTGACTTGGACTGGAGTCGACTGTTGGTTGCAAGAATAATGCGCGAAGACAGCGAGAAGCACCCGCTCACGTCCAACGTTAAACATAATGGCCAAAAATCCAGTGGTCTTCAACTGACTATAATCGGATTCGTAGTTATCAGTGTTGCCGTCACGGTGGCGCTAGTTGTCAACTGCATTTATGGAGCTCCTGAGGTCAGTCAGTTCTCCTTTGATTTTCATTCAAAACGCAGCTTTTTCTTGTCTTATTTGCAAATTGTAGTTCTCAAATTGTCTGTTTTATCTGTCAATAATATTTACCAATGTTTGATGTGCACATTTTTTACGCTGTTTGTGTATGTGTGTGTGTGTGTCAAATTTGCTATGAAACCCGCGGGTCATGGATTTAATGGATTAATTGCTCATTTCCAAGCACAATGTTTCTATTACTGAATTACCACGCTCATTTGTGTTGTCAAATTATCTTTCATCATTTTGTGAAATCATTTTATGCATTTTCTTTTTTGATTCATTTGATAATGTACCTGTACATATACTGGCATGTGATACACACACGCGCACACACGCACGCAGGTACAGCGGCACGGTACCGTGGTGTCCGACCACGTGCAGTGTTCTCGTATTGGTCGTCGAGTGTTGAAGGATGGGGGAGGGGCGGTGGACGCGGCTGTCGCCACGGCGGTCTGCCTGTGTGTTGTGCATCCTCACAACATTGGTCTCGGCGGGTCAGCACACATACACTGACACATTGACACACACACTGGCACACACACATTGATACACACACTGACACACACACATTGATACACACACTGACATACACACACACACACACTGAGACATTGACACACACACTGACACATACACTGACACACACTGGCACACACACACACACTGACACTCACACACTGACACTCACACACACATTGACACACACACTGACACACACTGACACACACATTCATACACACACTGACACACTGACACACACATTGATACACACACTGACACACTGGCACACACTGATACACACATTGACACACACACTGACACATACACTGACACACACATTGATACAAACACTGACACACTGACACACACTGATACACACATTGACACACACACTGACACACACATTGACACACACACTGACACACACACACACACACACACACACACACACACACTGACACACACTGACACATACACACACACACACACACACACACACACACACACACACACACACACATTGACACACACATTGACACACACACACACACATTGACACACACTGACATACACACACACTGGCACACACTGACACACACACACACACACACATTGACACACACATTGACACACACTGATATACTGACACACACATTGACACACACACTGACACACACTGAAATTTACAAATTTTACAAACGTATTACATTTGATTACATTAATACATTTATATCTCGCTTTTCACCCAAACGTCCCAAAGGCATTTGCACAAATAAATGCATGTTAATTCATTATTTTTTTATTAGTGAGCGCCAAATATAGATGAACACACACTGTGTTATAAATCTTATTCTTTTATTATTTTGTTAATTGAATTGCTTTATTATTATATTCTTTATCAGTGGAGGTTTCATGGTGGTCTACAGTCGTGTCGGCAATATTTCTGCTGCGTTTGATTTTCGCGAGCGTGCCCCGGCAGCGGCGACTGTTTCGAGCAGTAGTTCCAGTGACAGCCGTACAGGTGGCGCTAGCGTCGGTGTGCCGGGGTTCTTGCGCGGCCTGCAGTTGGCGCATGCGCAGTACGGCAGATTGCCATGGCAACGACTCATCGCGCCCAGTATCAAACTGGCCAGGTGCTAACACACATATATGACAATATATACGTGCACATACATACATACACATACACACACTTATATATGAAGAGACACATACCTATTTATGCACACGTACACCCATACCAACACACACACACACACATACACATTTACTCAACATGATTTTTTGAGATATATATATATTTTAGATTGAGAGATATATTTGCGAGATATTGTGAATGCCACTTTTTCATATATAAATCGCTTCTATGTGTGTGTGAGTGTGTGTGTTGGCATGTATGTAAGTACATGAATAGGTGTGTGTATGTAAGTGAAGTGTGTGTCTCTGTATTTATAAGTGTGTGTGTGTGCTTGTGTGTGTGTGTGTGTGTGTGTGTGTGTGTGCTTGTGTATGTGTGTGTATGTGAGTGAAGTGTGTGTGCGTATTTATAAGTGTGTGAGTGTGTGTGTAAGTACATGAATAGGTGTGTATATGTATGTAAGTTAAGTGTGTGTGTGTGTGTGCTTGTGTGTGTGTGTGTACTTGTGTGTGTGTGAGTACTTGTGTGTGTGTGAGTGTGTGTAAGTGAAGTGTGTGTCTCTGTATTCATAAGTGTATGTGTGCTTTTGTGTGTGTGCTTGTATATGTGTGTTTATGTGAGTGAAGTGCGTGTATCTGTATTTATATGTGTGTGCTTGTGTGTGTGTGTGTGTGTATGTGAGTGAAGTGTGTGTCTGTGTATCTATATGTGGGTGTGTGCTTGTGTGTGTGTTTGTGTGTGCTTGTGTATGTGTGTGTATGCAAGTGAAGTGTGTGTCTGTTTATTTATGTGTGAGTGTGTGCTTTTGTATTATTTATGTGTAAGTGAAGTGTGTGTCTGTGTATTTATTAGTGTGTTTGTTTGTGTGTGCACTAAATAGTGATGGAGTTGAGGTGAGTCGAGTACTGGCGGCCGCTATTGTCCAGCACTTGAGTTTGTCGGACATTATCGCTCAATCTTCTGGCGGCGCTGCTGGGGGTGCAGGTGGAATGTCAGTGTTTTCACGTGCTGACTCAATATCGCAATCACAGTCAGCCAAGAGACTGCTGACACAGGGGGATGTTATGCGTCAGCCAGAACTCGCTGACAGTCTTGAGATCATCGCCTCGAGCGGAGCTGATGGTGCGTGTTGTTATAATGTTGTAGAAAGCGTTACTGCTGTGCTAGGGGATAAGAATACTGCTGCCGTACTCGCTGCGTGTCGTGTAAGAGCAAGCGACTGAAAGCCAACGCTACTGCAGCTGTGCTCATTCCTATCCCCTCTACTCGAATTAAAAAATTGCCGTGTCAATATTACAAGGATATATTTAAAACAAAAATGAACGAACAACAAAACACTTCACTGATGCTAACATATATCACACACTTTTTTTCTTTTGTTTTAATTCAACCACCGAACGACTGCAACAGCAGCCAACCCAGGTGGATTATCGCTCCTGATTGTGGCATTCGTTCCCCCCATCCTGTTGTGTTCATTTTCCTCAAGCGGAAAGACTGCACAATTAAGGCTTTGCAAACGTTCCGTGCAGTCTTTCCTTCGCAGCGGAAAGCGGAAATACTGCATAATTGACTGTGCAGTTTTTCCGCTTGAACAAAATGAACACAACAGGATGGTGGAATGGAGTGCACACAAATAAAATGAAAAAGTTTCATATCTTGCTGTCGACGGTCGGCAAGAATGTGACAAGGTGCGGTTTTGGTGCGACGGAACGAAGCGACAGGATAATGTTTGTAGACAAGTCTAACGATGGTCTTCCTCACAGAAATTTGCTAAACAATATTGCAGGAGAGATTGTCGACGAATTACGAAGGAGTGTGGAGCCACAATTCAAAAAAGCATCGCAAAAAGGGAAAAAGATGGCATCCCAAATGAAGCAATACAGGAATTTGCTGGTGGGGCGATGTAGATTTTTTTTAGCAGTCAGAAACTTTTACCGAATAAAATGCCAGATGAGTTGCATAAGATCAAAGAGATTAAGATGCAAAGCAATACCGTCATCACTCCTACAGACAAGACCGGACGTCTAATGGCACTCAGCACTGAGCACTATGAGAGGATGCTGACTGAATCAATAGTCGAGGGAGGAAATTTTCAGGAAATTAAATCTGTGCTTCCATCCACCAGGCAAGCCCAATTCAACAAAAACCTCGACTACGTTATACAAAAATATAGAAAGAACAAAACTGTTCAGAGCTGCCTCTCTAAGCTCAAATGTAGCTTCCCAATGCCTAGTTCGGCTTACACCTTACCCAAAGACCACAAGGTCGGAGAACTGAAAGGTCGACCCATAGTTGCTGCAGTCGACGGGCCAGCCACAAAACTAGCAAAATGCCTTTCGAAAAAATTGGATGGACTTCTCAATAATGTCCCCGCACATCTTAGAAGTTCAGATGAGTTTTTGCAGTGGCTTAAAACACTACCACAATGCGGAGTAAAGAGGTTTGCCTCTCTTGACATTACAAACTTATATGGCACTATTCCACGCTGCTCAGATGACAACAATATGGGCCTAGATGAAGTGTTACGTGACTTTTTAATTAACAACAAGTCCAAAGAGGATATGTTTCATGAGATGGCGGTTGAGGATATTGTTGATTTGGTCAATATGGCCATATCAAATGATGTCGTCATTCAGGGAGCAAAACTCTTTAAACAGATCGAAGGATTACACTGGCCTGCGTTTCAAATCTTTTTCTCAAAGGTCAGATGTCTTTCAGCTGATTTAGGGTCAGTATCGCATGCTGAATTCAGAAATGCAATCCATTTTTCTCAATCAGGTCAGTTGTTTACGCTATGCTGGATTTCGGAGAAAAAAATGCCCCACACGGGGCCAGCCAGCTCCCCCATCTCGGCTGATCGGGCTGCGTTCCTCCGGGTTACCACAGCTCAGGGTTGAGAACAAAGTTGGTGTTCATGATTTATATTTTCTCTCGAATTGTGCGGAGTGTGCTCACTAAAAATAACCTTGTTCTCATCATTCCAGGTCTGGATTGTTACCGCAATGCATCGGAAGTGCAAGAATCACCCTGATAGGTTTTGCTATATTTGTGGAAAGGTGACCCTTCCGGATGCCCCATGCCATCCGGAAAATAATGGACACTGGCACTGGGCAAATAATTATGTAACAGCATAGGGCGACTGCTGTCCGCTCTCAACTACAAGGACCATGGTTGGCCGATGTGTGGAGATCTCAAAGTAGTTGGTCTAGTCCTATGTCTGCAAGGTGGGTAGACGAAGTATCCATGCTTCATGTGCTTGTGGGACAGCCGGGCAGACGACAAGCATTATGTCCAACGAGAGTGACCGTCAAGGTCAGGACTAGAGCCGGCTCGCACAATGTTCTGGAACATTCTCTGGTCGACCTGCAACAAATTCTGCTGCCATCACTGCACATCAAACTCGGTCTCATGAAGAACTTTGTGTGAGCCTTGGACAAATAAGGTGAAGGATTCGATTTTCTGCGGTAAAAATTCCCACCAGTGAGCAGGGAGAAACTGAAGGCGGGGGTATTCGATGGTCCTCAGATAAGAGAGCTCATGAAGGACACTCGCTTCGATGATTCGTTGTAACTCTAGGAACTTTCCGCTTGGCTGGCTCTGAAGTCAGTCATCGAGAACTTTCTGGGCAACCATCGGAATCCCGAGTATGAGAAAGCTGTCGATGAGCTCATGGAGAGCTTCCGTCGACACGGTGCGCGCATGTCACTGAAGATGCACTTCCTCAGACCTCACCTGGACTATTTTCCGGAGAATTGTGGAGATTTCAGTGAGGAACAAGGGGAACAATTTCACCAGGGTATCCGACAGATGGAAGAACGCTATCAAGGCCGCTGGGACGTAAACTTTCTGGCTGACTACTTCTGGTGCCTAAAAAGAGGTGTGGTGTCTGCCAGGCACAACCGAAAGTCCCTGAAGAGGCCATTCATCAATGAATAGAGCCAAACATATAATGCTGCACAATTTTTTGTGACTTATTAACCTCATGTAATGTACTGCCTGTAATCGTCGGTAAATAGTCTGTGAATCGCCTGTAAAGCCTTATGTATCAGTTGCATAGCAGTCAGGTGAATAGCAGTTAGATTTCCAGTTGGAGATATTACCAAATAGATCACTTGCCGACCAATACAACTGGAAATGAGCATTTCTAGAAAGTGTTTCATTTCGAAAACATAACTGGGACTGGGAAAAATGAAAGCGATTTTCGGAATCAGCGTGCAAAATTGGCCCAAGAACATCAAACAGATTCTTGACCTTTAAAATCCACGCAGACCAGTGTTATCCATGGGCAATCCACTGGCTCCTCAACTGGCCATCATATTCGCCGACTATTTGGACCAGCAATTTCAAACGGCATTTCATCGGCCACTCAAATACAAGAGATACATCGATGATATATTTGTAGCTTGCTATGACGACATTGACACCGCGGTGTTGCTAGCTACCGCCAATTCCATCTCAAAATTTATTGAGTTAACTATTGAAGTACCGAGGGATGGTAGACTGGCTTTTTTGGACTGCAACATCAGCTACAACGGTGAACAATTTGTATGTGAGCTATACATGAAGCCTCACCACAGCGGCTCAATCACATCTTGCCACATCCATGAGTCCCGACAGAAAACTTTGTTGGAGGAAAAATGTCATATATAAGATAGTGTGCACGGTATGTGGAACAATCTACATTGGTGAGACCTCGCGACCAGTACGTGTAAGGATCCTGGAACACTCCAACTATAAGCTGGGAGGTCCAATTATAAAGCATTTCATGGAAGAGCATAACAAAATGGAAGTATCGATAAAGTGGACAGTTATACACAGCGGAATATTAGACGATGCTACTAGAAGATATGCAGAGGCAGCATACATTCAAGAAAATGACTCCAGCTGCATCATGAACGGCTGCAAAGGAATTGAACTTGATTGAAAATTCTGATTTAATGGTAATATTTATTGCATGCAATTAAATGCAAATATGCAATTGCACCCATTCCAAACGACTGTCCATACAATACATGCAAATATATACCTTACATACGTTTTATATATCTATTCAAATATACCATATTCATAGTTACGTAAACTTCTTTTTTTCGTTTTTTTTTCTCATTAAAATATCACATATTACAATCAGTCACAAATTTGGGAAGAAATTGGTCAAGTGTCGAGTGGTCCG
>OU696579.1:7800662-7803162 GCA_916048095.2 Sacculina carcini | reverse complement strand
ACTCCTCATAAACCAGAAATGGCACAGCTATACGAATTATACCACTGTGTAGAGAATTTTATGTTCTACAAGATATGTTGTTTTTTGGGTATTTCATACCCAAAAATCGCACCCAAAATGTCTAAAATTGGCAAAGGTCTAATCTACGTCGAAAATTTTACTTGAACACGTTGCGACAAAAATTTATTCATTTTTTTACTATTTCTCAGTAACTATTTGTTATACATTAAAATAATTTATACCATCGTGCTAGAAATTTTGTTTTCTACAATACGGTATAATTTTTAATTTTCCAAAGTGTATCTGAAGGAAGTTACGGCGGTGTAAAGTCAAAAGCACATATTACCAATTTGACAGCTATTATGCGCACTTGCGATTACACAGGAATATACACCGATTAAATTTCACTGAAGCCCAATCACAATTAAGAATGCATCATATTAGCTCCAAGCATGGATGGTGTGGTTTTATTTAGTGATAATATTTTATTGAGGGAAAATATTTTGTACAAATTAGAACAAAAATGATTAAATATGGACTTTTCATTTGGTTCAGATTTCTATGAGTTTACTTTTTCAAATTTGCAATATTTTTTATTAATAAAGTATACATTTTATTGCATGAATTGCTCCGCACAACGGGCGGTTTTTCATGCTTATAGCTTTTTCATGTTTTTCATGCATATAGAAAACAATATGTCTACATTCAGCAACACACATTCTGGTATCACGCGGCAAAATATTTTTAGGACTGTTACTCAGGGCCATATTCGGGTAAAAAGCATTCATACACGCCGTTCAACTGGAAAGCCCACATGTGCATGATAAATTCAGCTATATCGCGCACATATCGCTATATCGTGGCCATTTGAGGTGTGCTGCGATTCTGAGAACAAAACTCAATTTGCCCAAGTATTTGTGGTATTTGTGGCTCACACAGGCCGTCTCCAAACACTGTCATGTAGAAACTCACCGACACATGCCCACACATTTGCATACACATACACGTATTCACATACACACACACACATGCCCACACATTTGCATGCACATACACACCTACACAGCTCAGTTAATATTAATAGTGTACAACATTGGGCTCCAAGTATCGCGGTACTTGTACGGTTTCAAGTATTATCCTGATAGAAAAATACTGGAATTAATAATTATACTCATTTAAACACACAATTTGTGTATGTACATGTCTTTTATAGAATATAAACAACAAAATAAACTGTTTGTGCTTATCTAGCAAAATCATTAATATATTTTATCGGTAAATATAGGTATAATGTTGAAATATGGAATGCAGTGCGGATATAAATGCTATGGGATATATGATAGGTAGGTCATATTTGACTTCCAAGGCCAACATAAAAAGGGCGAAATATATCCAGGCTGCATGCCTAGAATTATAATAATGTGTAGAATTATAATTAAAGTCAAATGTGTAGAATTATAATGGTGTGGACCAATAGGGATGATAACACCTATTCGTAACATATGCACGTAATACGATATGACAATTCATAGCAAATTTGTAAAGCTCAATAATTAAATTGGACTTTTTTTATGGATTTCACTTTTAGCTGTTTGATTTGTACTCGCTTGTTTATGAATTGACCCGCACGACGGGCGGGTTAAAATGCAGGTTATATCGGACTTGGGTGATAGCGGAATATATAATTTGTGTAGTAAATATTATAGTGGTCAAAGTAGAACAGCACTGGGGAATGATGATGAGTTATAAATATATTTTGGAAACATTCTGATGAAATGTTTCATCATTTTAAGTAATATTAATTGATTGATTCGTGTTTGAGCTCTGAATTGTTCCGCACGACGGGCATGTTTAAATATGAGGCCATTTGAAGGAAAGTAGTTCGCCAAAATAAAAATATAAATACTCACATCCTAACATTTCTATTGGTTAAGACTTTTCATGAGGTTACTTTTATATTTTTGTATTTGTATTCCTTTGCTTTTATGAACTGAATATGAGTTGTTTTGTATGAATTGTTCCGCACGACGGGTGGGTTCAAACATTCAATTTTACCGTGTGGAATGAATCCATATACAAAACTCACGGGCTTGACTTCAAGATCCAGACTCACTAATGTAAATGTGACCTAAATGGTGTATAATTATATCGCATTATGCAACAAATGTGAATTTAGCTGCCTTACAGTTTGGTTCCGATACTATATTGGCGGGTTGAGAGAAAAGTATTGGTGGGCCGCGTGTTTGGGACCCCTGGGGTAGATAATCTCAGTCTTCTGATTACAAATTATGATCGAATCAGTATATTTTGTGATCACAAACTAATGAGTTGAATCACCTCAGACTAGGCTGAGAGCGGTCAAGATTGAATGGTTGGGTTGGGCTGGGTAGGTTTGACTCAGGTTATATTGGGTTTTAATGATAGCGGAAAATATATAAATTTTAGCAATAAATATTATAGCGCTAAAAGTAAAATAGTACTTGAGCAAATGATGTTGGGG
>OU696579.1:7728162-7795662 GCA_916048095.2 Sacculina carcini | reverse complement strand
TGTGTGTATGTGTGTTTTTTCACCCACTATCTAATTGAAACTGGCATACAAAAAGAGTTTGGGTTAGACAACAGTCCGAATACCTTGTCCGTGGATTCCTGATTTTCGTTAATGGCATACAATGAGTAATGTCATTATACCTCTTATCCAATGCTAGTCTTCGTCGTGATCCTTCTGCGGGAGTGGGCGAACCCTCCCCTCTGATTCCAAGTGGCAAATGTCGGATTCACTTCTAATGTTAACAAGTGTGAAATATGGTCGATTGTGGATTGAATTTCCTGTTCGAATTCCCGGACGAGTTGACTCGCAGTTTTGATAATGTACGTGTGTGTGTGTGTGTGTGTTTAACGCCTTATAATATATGCCTTACGATGTAATCTGTGATCATTGGATGTTTTGGAAATGAGGCAGCTAGCCACGTCTTGTATAGCGTTTTCCACACGCAATTCCATCAGCACAAACACGTGCGTTGTTTTACGCTGGTCTTCCACAGTTTTCCTCTGAAATTTGTCATTGTTTTACGTGTACTTCAAGGTGCACATTATATTTTGTGTTATAATCTTTTGATAATTAGTTTTTTAGTTTTTGCTTGACTCTGAAGATCACCACTTGATTTTCATTTGATTTTTTTTATTTATTGTTCATAATCATGGAATTTTTCTGTCTGTACAAATAATTTAATTGAAAAGTTATATTTACATAATATGCGTTTTTCATTGACAATAGCTTGCTTGTGTCGGAATATATTTTTCGTGTCGAATTTATTGTTTACAAAATGATTCAAGTGCAAACATGATTTGCCGTTATATCTATATATATAAAAACGTTATTCTGTGTGTGTGTGCACAAACGAGTTTTTCACATTTCGGTGATTTTATGCCACGGGTTTGAGGAAAACTGCTCAACAGAATTTACAGTTTTTTATATCCACAGATTGGAACTTTTGTCTTCTACAAGATGATCTATTTTTCAAATATGTAGTGTCAACATTTCAACAGATATAACCGTTTATTCAAGACTTAACACATTTGATAGATTTAACACAGCGATCAATGGAGACAATGGCGGATCCAGGAATTCTGCAGGGGGGCTTAGCCTCCTGGAAAAACGTTTTTAAAAATGTCCTTCACATGCAATGTTTTCCAAAAAAATTGATATATCTTCTAAAAAAACTTTTTAACAAGCCATTATAAAATATTCAGCCCCACTATAAATATTTATTTCATTCGCCTATGATTTCTCGCTGCTGCGAAATCAACATTTGAGTTTATGTGCAAAGCGCATGAAGTATTCGCTAGAGCGCTAGTGTTCAGGAAAATATGCTAAAATTTAGCTAAAATCTAGCTAAAATATGCGAATTTTTTTCACCACTGAATAACATTACGATACGACAACACAACAAGGAAGATATAGGATGATTTCAGTAATGTCACGAGTGAAAAATTAAACAGATGGGAGAGAATGTCGAATGTTAGATGGGGAATAAACACACTGACGAAATTTTTATACTTGCCTTGATTTGCCTACATTGGCGTAAATCCTGGGGGGTATGGGGTATATATAATACCCCCCGACAAATTGGCCGGGGGATGAATATGCAATTATACCCCCTATAATCCGGCTGAGAATTCGTGAAATACTATCTATAAATGCCCACAAATGGTGTGTGTTCATATCTATGACTGTTCGCAGAAAAGCCGAACATGAAATAAAATAGTCTCGATCAAATCGACAATGCAGCCACAATAATTCATTCTCAATACATCCACAACAGTGTGCGTCACTTAACACTAAACAAAACTAACGTCACTAAACTGAACATTAAACGTCACTAAACTAAACACTAAACGTCACTAAACTGAACACTAAACTAAACACTAAACGTCACTGAACTAAACACTAAGCGTCACTAAACTAAACACTAAAGTTCACTAAACCAAACACTAATATTTTCACTAAACCAAAATATTTTCCCTCAAATAGCCTCAAATAGACCCAAAGAACCTTCTCATAGTTAGCCCATACGCAATAAAATCACACCAACAATTCTTGGAGCTAATACTCACACAAAGGTAGAGTAAAAATTTACAAATATATATATTGCTATTGGTTAAGCTTTTGACTGTATTTATTCATTTTATTTTATTTATCGTTCCGCACGACGGGCGGGTGTAAATATGAGGCTGTTCGAGGAAAAATATTTTGTCACATCTAAAATAAAAACATTCATATCTAGACTTTTCTATTGGTTAAGACTTTTTATTGGTTTACTTTGTTATTTTTAAATTTGTATTCGTTTTCTCTTATGAATTGAATAAAAAATTTATAATATGAACTGTTCCGCACGACAGGCGGGTTTTGATGCTTGTACAACAATAAGAACTAACAAGAATATAGAACTAACAAACTTACTCGTCAAATTGTGATTGATTTTATTCAGCTATAATCATTGCTATGATAAATTCGAAATCTTTTGGAAAAATTTTTGGGTGTGCGCGTCCATTGCGAATGAGTCACACTTTATTTTCAAATATCAAGTGTGTTTCAAACGCCAAGTATCTTCCCAACAACACACACATGTGTGTGTGTGTGTATGTGTGTGTCTTGTTCAGCGGATTGAGGTTTGAAGGTATGACTGAAATAACATTGTTTGGTAAAATAGATGCAGATACATGCATCGAATACGTACTCTCATTGGAGACTCATAAAATATGCACATTATCTTGTGACAACAGTGAATGTCGTATCCAATTATGCAGCACTTTTTATCAATGGTCCATATCAACATTACACACACACACACACACACACACACACACACACACACACACACACACACACACACACACACACACACACACACACACACACACACACACACACACACACACACACACACACTCACACTGTGTGTCTGTTTCTACTTCGTGCGTGCTCGCTTCTACTTTTCCGCTGGTACCAAGTGCCATAGTGTACGCGCACACTGGCTTTCCTGGAATTAGCAGACGTGGGAGAGTTTTGGCACGTGAATATATCCACTGTTTTTATGCCACTGTGGAATTTATTCAATTGTGAAGTTGTCTTTCAGTCAATTTGTATGTATTAAGAAGAATTTGCGTGTGCGCTATTGAATATACAATTATTCAAGTAGTTATTTACGATTCTAATTCAAAAACCATTTTTCCTTGAGTGCACTGGAGCTAATGGGGATTTTTTGTGAACAGTTTTGCGGCAGAATATATGAAGTTTGAGTACATTTTACTCGATTGCTTCTTTCTCGTCCACTGTTTTTCTCTCACTGTTCGTATATACACACATACGTACATACATACACACATACATACATGGATGATTCGGAGGAAAATCTGCACTTTCGTCAGGCTGTCTAATTGTGTGGAAAGTAGGTTTTACTGATCCAAACAGTAGACGATTATTCCAGTAAGCTACATAATCTTGAATTGCAATCGCCTGATACACAACTCTATATGTACTAAAAGTACATCACACATACACACATACATACACACACACGCACATATACCAGCACACTTTTGCTGCACTTTCACTCTTCGTTTAGTCGAAGTTTCATTTGTCTTGTAGTAGGATTTATTTTGCAATTTTCCCATCGTCACTGTTTGATTTTCCAGCTAGTGATTTGCAGCTGCTAAATATGTTCGGACACTTAGCAAATCTTACCGTTACAAATGTTGAATGAATAGACAGCGCGCTATACAGTTTATACTCTCATTTCCCCTTTGGTGGGGCGTCGGGTAGAACCACGCAAAAGACAGGAAATATATATAAAATAGACAAAATAGACACACTGATATATTGTCATTGATATAAACACACAGCGAATTTCAATGCAGAATAGCGCTGTAACGATACAACAATGTTCACAATGGATTATTGGAACGCAACCTGTATTGTGCTAGTTTAAGCCTAATCCCTACTTAACGCCGTGAATTTCAATATTTGTGTTTGTGTTATTTCGATGTTTGTACGCAGTAATGAAATTGAAAATTGTGAAAGTTTTGTTCTTGCTTTGTGTTGATTTCTGCTAGAATAGGGCATTTCCCAATCTATTTTGTTCGATAAACTGTCCATGTGACACACACAGGTTCAGTGAAATATATATATATATATATATATACTAGCATTAAAACCCGCCCGTTGTGCAGAAGAATGTTTGAGTTGGTCAGCACAGTTATGTTTTATTCAGACTATGATTGAAGTTGTAACAGCATCAAACACTAACATTTCCGAATAACCAGCACCTGCCCGATTTGTGTTGGCTTGGTGGTGCTGTGCACTATCGAGCAGTCTCCTCTCCTGAGACTGAGCCTCATCTCAGCATCTCGGGTTGTAATGTTGCATCGCGGGAGTGTAATACAATATCAGGTTTTCCGTGATGTTCGTCTCTCAAAATAAGGGCAGCTTCGCTACACTCTGGACGATTGAATCGTCTGGCATCGTCGAAATCGTCGTCGTTGTCCGTTGTTTTGACGAATTCCTTGTTCTACCATTCGGTGGTATTCACTGGTGTGGACATCTGGAATTTTTAAATTTAATTCAGACTATAAATATTGAACTGGAAGAGTCCTGACAAATAATGCACGATATTTGGAAGTTTTCAATTTAATTCAGACTTTAAATATTGAACTGGAAGAGACCTCACAAATAATGCACGATATTAGGAAGTTTTCAATTTTTTCAATAGGCTCCTTTGTCAGCAATTCAATTTTCAATAGGCTCCTTTGTAACAATAGACTCCTTTGTTGTTAAACGCTGTGTTAAATCTATCAGTCGTCGGTGGAAATGACATGGTCTTGAATAAACGGTTATATCTTTTGAAATGTTGACACTACATATTTGAAAAAATAGATCATCTAGTAGAAGACAAAAGTTCAAATATGTCGATATAAAAAACTGTAAATTCTGTTGAGCAGTTTTCTTCAAACCCGTGGCATAAAATCACCAAAATGTGAAAAACTCGTTTGTGCACACACACACACACACACAGAGAATAACGTTTTTATTATTATAGATAAGATATATATATATATATAGATAGGAAGCAAACAAGAAATTCAATCCACGACACAGATGGCAAAAATAGCAGCAGCACCAACTGAACAACGTATCGAAGATATAAAACAACATATCACAAGATACAGGGCGGTTATTTACACACCCACAACTACAAACACACACACACACAAACACCAACACACACGAACACACATACACACACCCTCAACTACATACAGACAAACACATGCACAACTACATACACACACACACACACACACACACTCAAACACTCACAAACACACACGTAACTACATACACACACACAAACACACACGAACACACATGCACACACACATACAAATGTACACTCAGACTGGTCAAGCGCATGCTAATTTGACTCGACCTACTTCGTATTCCAGACAAGTCAGATTGCACATAACGTCGTCTATTGAATGTCGCAAAATATGAGCATGACAAATTTGTTTTTTCAGTAGTTTTGAGATCAGTGTTTCGACTCGCAGCGTTTCGCGTTTCACTCCAGGACTCTGTGGACATATTCTAAATTATACTATGTTTTATGTGACTTGTTTACAGTTCTAGAAAACGTAGCCTTCTCACCTATCTTCCTGGGAGAAGGTGGCAATTTGGATTTGCTTTTCACTTTTTCTTTAGCCGCGTTGGTGCAATCCATTTGTCCGGCAACCAGACGGAAGTACAGATCGTACATTTTCTCGTGACTGACTTTATGCAGCGATATGGCGCTCAGCACTGTACAATCGTCCAACTTTTTTCTATTCAAGAACCGCTTGTCTAGAATTAACCATGCCTTCAACTTGGAGGCGACGATTCCCGTGGTGAAGACATCTTCGAGAAATACAAACGTATCGGCAAGCGCCTGAGTGTAGAGTTTTCTGAAAAGATCGCCGGTTATCAGGTAGCAAGGCCCGGTGACAAAATCAGGAAAGGTTGTGTTGGGAAAGTCTTCATAGCTGAGGTAGTACTTGCTGGTTGTATTGCGAATTGGCTTCCAACCTCGTGTTTTCCGACCGAAAATCGCGTTTGCCGAGTTGTTGTGCGAATCGAGGAACGACAGCATGTTGACTTCGTTGATAAACATATCGTCGTCGATTTTAGCCGCCAGTTTGGCCTGCGAGCAGAAAGTGGACAGCCAGTGCAGCATCGCAACCGTCTTCAGAGTCAAATTTCTGTATGATTCGACAAAGTTGGCGCGCACCACATCCTCGTACACTTGGTTTTCTGCCTGCAACGAGCTTTCACTTGTGTTATTGCCGCTTTTACCGACTAGAAAGACCACATGGACGTCGGCGCGGCGTCCCAGACTGCCCCACGTTCTTCTGATCGCCTGCCGCTGCTTGAAGTTGGCCGGAGCACTGAATACCACGGTTACCAAGCGGATCTTTTGCGAGCACTTCTTGTCGGCCGTGAACGTGAATCCCGCGTCAAACATTTCCCCAACCAGCTTGCCTTTTTTGGCACGGGAGACAGGATTTTTACTGCTCGATTTGCTTGTGATATTGCGCTTGACTTCATTTGCAGTCAATGTTAACGTTTCATTGTGGGTTGTGTGGGCGCTGTCTGCACTGACAACGGGGTTTTTGGCGCCAGCCACCGGCCTCACCTGGGTTAATACTTCTCTGCCACCGAAATTCAACGGTTTTTCGTGTATCAGCGCTGCTGTCTTATGTCCGAGTGTGTCCCGGTGTGCAGTGGTCGACACGACGAACTGGTGGAAAACCAGCATAAAAAAGCCAGAGCAGAACATCAGCAAACAGACGATCAACTTGCAGCTTCTTTGCCGCCGCTTTGCCGCTATCAATGGACAAGCGGGCGACATTGAGCGACGAATGCTAAGACAGCGCTCTCTGGCAGCGTACATCATTATTGTCACAACAAACGACCTTGACAAACACCAGATCAATCCACCTACATTCACTGCAAGACGTTGCACGTAACTGAGTACGCTCGCAGTTGAGCATCGGCACTACGTTGCACAGTGCAACACACGACACTCGCCCAGGGTTGCCAGGTGTCTCAAGCCAGATAAAGCCAAACCACCGACGAAAAAAGGCCAAACTCTAAAAACAGCACGGTTAATGCTTCCAAAACGGCTATTACATTGTGCCGCACATGGCAGGCATTTTCATGGAAGAAATTTCTCCACTACTCCATAAAGTCACAATTATACTGATTTCCAGTATGCTCCAGGTGATTTCAAAACACCATGTTGGTTGCACATTCAACTTGTGGATTATTTCTAACTGACCATGGGTATTTCCCGCACGTTGAGTTCAAATATTAGTATAGTTATTTGCTGAATTCCCTCTACTATTTTTGCGATTAAACAGTTTGTGGTAGTGTGAAAGTACGCCCAAAACACACATATTTCAAAACACAAACACACATATTTTGTTTTTTTATATAGTCTTAAATTATCTCACAGGCCAGGAACAATCTGGAAGATAAATATTTGGTTTCAGATACATTGAATTTTCTGAAAATAAATATCTAGAGAACCCCGGTTATAAGTGAGTATTCCTTCGTGCCCGTCTTCTATGCTTAACGTGTACTTTTACTCGGATATATGAGAACCTCGAATATAAGAGACTTGTTCTCCAGTCTCGACATGTTTTCTATATCGGAAGTACATTGTACTCCTATTTGATTGCTCAAGTCCGTTGTTATAATATTATGTAGTCAGCATTCGAGTGTAGCTATTCATGTTTCGTCATGCCCCACAACGTTTTCCTTAGCCACCCTCAGCCCCTTACCGTAAAAATCCTGGCGCCGCCAATGTTTGAAGGCATTACCGACATGTCCATAGGTATTGTTTTTGGTTACACAATAATTCATTGTTGACTCCAACAAACAAAAACAAATAAAAATATGGCAATGATCTCTAATGATAAAAAGGCCAAATTATGTTTGACCTTTTGACAGAAGTTCGGCGAGGCCAACCACAATCGAAAAAGGGCAAACATGGCAACACACGACACTCGTGCAACACACGACACTCGCCTCTAATTGATCTGCATATCTAGTTGCGAATACTCCGTCAGGTGGCGCTGATGTAGCTATCACGAGATGACGACAACGACAACAATAAAATGCACGTATGTTTGCTAAAACGCACAGGCAGTGGCGACAAGCGTGAAAAAGACTATACCTTTTACTATTTCATTTGTCCCAACTGAAATCTAAGTTGTCCCAACTGAAATCAAAGTTGTCCCAACTGAAATCAAAGTTGTCCAAACTGAAATAAAAATTGTCCCAACTGAAATCAAAATTGTCCCAACTGGAATCAAAATTGTCCCAACTGAAATCAAAGTTGTCCCAACTGAAATCAAAATTGTCCCAGCTAGAACCACAATGTATGTTATTGATTTTACATTAAATATCAAACTTAATTGTTCTCAGTAAATTTTATTGTATTTCACATGAAAAATTTTGCATTAGTCGTAAAACATGGATATGTACTATACAATTATGTACTATGGTAATTACAATGCAGATATGTACCGTAAGTAATTACTTTATGAGGAACTCTATCAGCCAATATATCAGTGTCAGCGTATATACCACCAGCGCGTGTACTTAAATTCTAGCAACAAAGCAAGATATCACAACTCAACACAATCACAACGCAACATGGCCCACTAAAACACCCTCACTAACAAACACGCACGAACGCTCTGCGCAAACAACTGCCCTATGGCGCGCACTCTATCAGCCAATATATCATTGTCAGCGTATAGTCACTGTTTTCGGAGAGCACTCGCGATCAAATCGTGCACACACACACACACACACACACACACACACATACACACACACACACCTACAGAAACATCACACTTTCAGAGACGGTACATTCCGTCTTATGGCAAGTGTTCAGGCATCACGTGCGAATAGAGTTTGTCGTTGCTAGCCATCTGTACCATGTTTAATACGGTATGTATATTTGTGCGAGGTAGTGTGAGTGTATGTATGTTGTATGCACGTGCTATGAGCGAGCAGGGGGATGCAGGGGGTTGGGCAGTGCGCGCCATGGGGCAGTGCGCGCCATAGGTCAGTGGTTTCGGCAGAACGTTCGTGCGTGTTTGTTAGTGAAGGTGTTTTGGTGGGCCATGTTGCGTTGTGATTGTGTTGAGCTGTGATATCTTGCTTTGTTGCTAGAATTTAAGTACAAGCGCTGGTGGTATATACGCTGACATTGATATATTGGCTGATAGAGTTCCTCATAAAGTAAGTACATACGGTACATATCTGCATTGTAATTGTAGTACATACCATAGCACATAATTGTATAGTACATAGTAAGTAGTACATATCTGTGTCTTACGACTAATGCTACATTTTTAATGTGAAATACAATAAAATGTACTGATAACAATTATGTTTGATATTTATTGTAAAATCAATAGCATACATTGTGGTTCTAGCTGGGACAATTTTGATTTCAGTTGGGACAACTTTCATTTCAGTTGGGACAACTTTGATTTCAGTTGGGGCAATTTTGATCTCAGTTAGGATAACTTTGATTTCAGTTGGGACAAATGAAATTGTAAAAGGTATAGTTGGACAGACAGAATAGAAGAGGAGAGAATAGGTTGAGAGAGTGCACTGGCACAAGCAGCATATACGTTTTGCAGCTTTAGCGTTGTGTAGTTGTGGTCACAAGTGCTATAACTAATACATATTTGAATTGAAAAAATGGTCGTTAGGCTGCTGATCCGCCCACCGAGGTCTAGTTCTAACTTTTGTTTTAACCCTTTAGTTACTAGCGTTATTGTGGACTTCGTGGTGCAGTTGCTAGCACACCCGCCTCACAAGCGGGAGGTCCGTGCTTCGAAACCCGGCGTAGCAGAATTTCATTGGGCGAATTCTACAATCCCACAGCCCCTGTCCACCCATCAGAAAATGATGGTACCAGATATCAGTCATGAGTTGTGCCATGCTTTCTGGGGAGGTGGCCCTCTCTAATACGTCTTACGTCCTTGTGGCGCCATAGCGTGGAGAGGGTCGGTTCTGCGGTGGCAGCGAGCTGCACGGGGCACGCCTGTGTGTTCATAAGCTTCGGCTTCTTCCCGTGTAGCAGCTGCCACTTAGGCATTTAACCTTAACCTTTAGCGTTCCCATTTTGGGAACATGAACTAGAAGAGTATAACTCAAAGCCAATAACTGCTACAGTATAATTGAATACATCATTAGAAAGCTGAAATCCTGTATATTTTTTATGTAAATATTTGTCTGATTTTGGTTAGGTCAAAAAATTGTATTAAGTTTTATAAAGGTGAAAATCAACACCTCTGCAACTTAGTGGTTTTTGTTTTATTTTATACAAACTGGTATTAGCATCAAGTAGATTTCTCTAGACCATAAAGAGGACAAATGAAGGTCTATATTAAAAAAAGAATTATTACGTAGCTCAATTCAAAATGACTAAAAAATAATTTGAAATCTATGTTCCCAAAATGGGAACGTTCGCACCTTCTGGTACACAAAAATACCATATCTTCAATGTGATATTTTTTCGCATGGAAGTGATTTCAGATAGTTGTTTATGACTCTTGGGAGCGTAAAATCATTTTCAATCCTGTATTTGCTGATGTAGCACTATGCTGGCACATGAAATTCGCAGTTTTCATGGAGTGGCGTTCATATGTTTTCATTTGGGCCCATGTGAACACGTTTATATTAGAGCTTGCTAATATGTTTTGCGCTAAATAATTTCCATTGAGACATTTTGAATTTATTCATGCAATAAATATAATCATCGGTGCTAAAATATTGTTCATCTACCTCATAAACACTCGTGAACTTCCTATATACGCTCATGAGAAGTTAGACACCAGTACGTGCCGATCGACGGGGTTGGTGAATATCCCACACACAGCTAATTCCTTGAGCAAATATTCTGTGTGACGATTTGAGACCTTTGTCCCACGCATGATATTCATGCTCACTTTGGAAACTAGTGGTAGTCATTTTCTGTCGAGGTGTTGTGAAGTGCGAATATGGTGTACACATTTGTGAAAATGAGCTCGTCATCGGCGATTGATCCTGATGAAAAGTAAGTAGACCTAAATTAATCACTCATTTCTAGCGCATTTTTTTCAGCTTCCTCAGCGCAGTCTACCCAGCATTGTCATACAGTTATGTGTATTTCATATTTATATTATTTGAAATTCATACGAAATTCTTACGAGTTCAAATTCATACAATTCGTACCAGGCAGTGTTTTGATTAGATATATTTCAGTATTTCCCCAGGTATCCCTGCATCAACGTCCATCGCTTCCTGGAAACTGCGATCTAGGAAGCAGGTGACTCTCCCGGGGTGGATGATATTGTGATTCTCCCTACATCTGATGAAGATCAAAATATTGCGAGTGAAGAGAAAGGCGATGGCAACATACTGGATCCCGACTTCCTCCCCGAAGAGGTGCCAGGGATGGCAGAAATGCATTTGTCCGAATACGCTTCTGATAAATCCGAGTCCTGTCTTGAAGAGCAGCGCTGGAGGAAACGAGATAGTGTAGGTATGACACCACCGAAACCGGCCAAAGTTCTCCGATGATGATGATGCTGATGGAGCACCAGGGAAATACTGCATTCAATATTTTCCAGCTCTTTTTCAGCATAGATATGATATCATTCATTGCTGAACAAACAAATTTGTATGCTTCGCGCGATAAAAACGAGGTCAATTCATTCGTGGATGCTAATGACATGGCGCAATTTTTTGTACTTCTTCTAATCAGTGGTTATCATCACCTGCCTGCAGAAAAAGACTATTGGTACACAAGTCAGGATTTCGCACCAATCTGCCAAAAGACAATGACCAGAGACCTGCTTCGAAAACAGAAGAGGTTCCTGCATGTAGCTGACAACCAAAACTTGGCACATTCGAAAGTCGCTAAAGGTTTACCACTGCTCAACATGCTAAAGGAGAATTGCATTCAATTTGGATATTCTACACCAGCTTGAGCATTCACGAATCGATGGCTCCGTACAGGGGACAGCACAGGGCCAAGTAATTCATGAGAGGGAAACCCATAAGATTTGGCTACAAGTTATGGATGACGTGTACTTCATAACTGTTACCCCTATAATTTTGAGGTTTACTGTGGGAACGACCAACATTGAGACCAACCTCTGGGTTCGTACGTAGTAAATGCTAGCGCAATTAAAAAAAAGCGAACTGTCATGTGGACATGTACATGGACAACTTCTTCACAAGTTATGAGCTGCTTAGCGATTTGACAGAGAGAGGATTCCGTGTCACTGGACAGAACTGGATCGAGAGAACAGAACGGGGGGATGTCCTCTGGCATCTAAAATGAAATGCGAAAGACAAAGAGAATGAACTGCGAAAGAGGCCACTATGATTGCCGTTTGAACGGACAAATTACTTGCCTCAAATGGAATGACAGCAGCTTGGTCACCATTGCCAGCAACGGTCACGGTGTTCATCTAACCAATCAATCCGTAAGACGAGTCAAAGGAGAGTGGAGAACAAGAATTGCTCAACCCAACATCACCAAGCAATATAACATGTGCGAGAAGTGCAGAAACGTACTGCATAAAGTTTGCAGTGCAAAATATCATGTAAAGTAGTGTTTCCTAATTGAGTGTTTCTCTGTATATTCATGTATTTTCGAGTATTTTCTTTTATAATTTTGTGTATATAGACTCTAGGCACTTGGATTCACTTTTATTTGGCATAAATTTATCAAACGTGAAGAAAAAATGCGTTCAATACAAATCATAACAAAAACACACGGTTTTGTGTACCGTAAGGCGCCAACGTTCCCAATTTGTGAACATGCGAAAAATCCATGAACAAAATTTTTTCCCGGAAAAATTCCAACGAATATCTTCGTAGGAGATGAAATTAGAATTGTTCATGGAATTTCACCGAAATTCATCGGCGGATTCAGGTCGCCGTAACTAAAGGGTTAATCCGGATAATTATCCGGTTTATTTTGCTATGAAAGAATTTCATCTAATCAAATAGGACTTAATCATTGCAATTTACATTTGCATGTTTTCAGTTATTTGTTTTTTTTCCTTGTATATTTTGAGCTAGTAATATATTTCAGCTACATCAATAAACGGTTCCTGGATTATTATCCAGGAACCGTACTTATATACTCGCCCGTTGGGTCTAGCACGCCTGTGAGGTCTGCTGAGACCGAGGATCTGTGTGAGGTCGGAAAGTTAGACAGACATATATATATTTATGTTGTCAATACACATCCAGCTTGCTGACTACTCAAAAACACTTCACAAACGTCCACTACACAGAAAAACACGCACAACGCAACACCACCACGGACTCACGCGAACTGCCCACCCGGAACCACTGCCGGTCCTATTTATCACCTTGTCAGTGATGACACCGGCCAATCAACAGACAGCTAATGGATCGCGCCACTGTCATTCCATACAGTCGAACATACAAAGTCAATCACTCAAATAAATACACACAAACGCACACGACATACGCACACACACACACACACACACACACATACTTATGCCACACAATCTAGGCTTCAGGTACACCTTATCACCGACACGAATTGAGGTAGGCTCGGAACTGTCTTGTTCCTCGGTCCAGCTTTGTGTGAAGCTTGACGTCTCTGGTCGTCTGCTGTCGGTCAAGCCAGGCATTTTTGGTAACGACCTAAACATACTGACGAAGGGCACCTCGCCAGTAGCGCTGCTTGTTGTTGCGTTGTACCAAAACACCATATCAGCGACACAACTCTTCGACCGCTCCACCATACGCTTTATCGTTCTATGTATACGCTCGATGATTCCATTGCCCTGGTGTCTATACGCACAACATTGCATGGGCTTCACCTGCCAATGAGTCAACAATTCCTGAACAGCGGCACTCATAAATGTAGGACTGTTATCGAATAGCAGCATGCGTGGAGGACCGAACTCCGCAAAAACACTTTCTAGCACTGTAACCACTGATTTGGCTGATTCTCCAACTAGTCTTCTCCAGATCGTGAATCGTGAAGCACAATCTATAATGGTTAAATATGGACACCTGTTTATATACGTTATATCCATCGCTTGCCGCATCCATACGTTATCACAAGATATCTTTCCCTTGTGCCACCTTTCACGCGGTGCAGGATCAATAATACTGCAGCGATCACATTTTTTTATGACTGAATCAACAACTGACCTCGGAACTGACTTCCCATCTGCTTTCATCAGTTCTAGAGTTCTGTCAACTCCCAGGTGACCTGTTTCCTGATGCACTTCGGTGACTCGTTCTGAAACACCCGAACAACACATACCATTTTTGCGCAAGACAGTTGAAAATTCTTTTGGAATTCGCGACATTTTATCTGCCAAATTCCGCTGTGATGAGATCAGCTTCACCGTCACATTGAGTTGATAGATATCCATAAGCTCTCGCAATACATCCAACCGGCGACGTATGATCATCTCGGACATTCCGTGAGTCCGAGGCCTGTGAGACCTTTCAACGACACTACTCAGCCACCCCTTCACTGTTGAAGAATCAGTAATCAACTCTACATTAGTCAATTTCCACTTAATACACATGTTTATTCCCTTAATTGCAGCATCGAGTTCTGCAACATTGACATGAGATGAATCTTGTTTTTTCCTCAACCAAGATCCATCCTCAGCCACCACTCCACCAATTGTCAATACCACACCTAACGCGCTATCACTAGCGTCTATCCACACAGTGCATTGTTGTCCAACAATGTTCCATTTGCCGTACACTGGGTCATAAGTTTTTAATCGTTCGTAGATGAGCTCAACGACTCGTTTGATATGGGGTCCCACAGCGTTGTCCCACCCAGCTTCGTCACTACAGGACTCGCGTCGCAACCAGCTGCACACGACCCTCAACCATCCTGCAACTGGGAAATGACCCAACCACTGTCCGCAAATAGAATAGAGGGCGCGCTTCGTCAATTCATTAGGAATTACGGGTAGACTGCCGTCTCTTGACCAGTGGAATGTGTCACCGCGCTTCTTGACTCGCAGACCGAGAACACGGGCGCCATCTAAATTTTCCTCCTGCTTGGTCTCCAAGCCAAATGAAGTGAGCAAAGATCGCACTTTGGTGACACTCATCTCATCTGTTTTGACTACGATATCGTCAATGTAATGATCGACAGCTCCTTGCACACGACATTTTTTCAATACATGATCAACAATCTTGCTCATTACCTTAGGACCTATGCTCAGTCCGAAACCTAGTCGTGTCATTACATATTGTTTACAACGGAAAGTAACTACCTGATACCGCCACAACGAGGAATCAATATGTATTTGTAGATACGCTCTACGTAAATCAACCAACTTAACATCTGTCCCCAACCGACGCCATTCGCGCAACTTATCCTCACATACTGCACTGTCCAACCCAGGTGTGCTTCGTATATACTCATTCAAAAAGCGATAATCCATTACCGGTCTCACCTCATTCTTTTTATCCTGGCGAACCGCCATCAACGGAATGGTTCCCTCGATGTCGCCGTGTAAAGTTCGATTGTACTCCTGCAGGATACCGTCATCGATCCAGCCTTGAACTTCATCCTCGAACTCCTTGCGATCATGACCTTTTATCGGATAATTATTTCTACGCACTGCCGTCGCCGGTGCATTCTCTTTCCATCGCCAGCCTACTGTCCACCGTCCGTCATTGTGAGTAGCAATGAAGTCGTCTTCCTTTATCACGACCACGTCCGAGTCCATTTTGAGTCCAGAGCGCGACTGAGCGAGAAATTCCACTCTTCCATTGGACGTCAACATGATCCCTCCAAGAGCTGTAATCAAGTCCACTCCGAGAATGATGTCAACGCCACACGGAAGATGAATGTTGTTACATATCCAGGTGCACATATTTCGAACGCACGATCCGCTTGCTACTTTGATTTCCCTCCAATAAACGGATTCCTGTAGAACATATGTGTAACCGTCCATAATCTGCAAAGGCAATCTACTTGTCACAAATTTTGCATTTTCTCTCACGAAATCGCGCTTGACAATGGAATGACTGCTGCCGGTGTCAACCAGAGCGCGTCCACACTTGCCGTCCATCCAGACATTCACTATTGCTCGCGGGGAGAGGCGGGCGGCATTGAAGATATAACCTCTCCCCGCTCCTCGTTTCCCGGACAGTAACGGGCAATATGGCCTGGTTTGTTGCAGTTGAAACAAATAATTCGACCACGCGTGACGTTTTGCCTACATTGACTCTTCACATAACCTTGCTTGCCACATCTGAAGCATGTTGGTGCTGTTGCTAGCCCATGACCAGACGGTGTAACCGACAATCCTGCCTGGACCTGCTTTGCGCAACTTAGAACGTTGTCAACCGACAGCTCCGCCCCATGGATGGCCCGCACTGCGTCTTGCATTTTCAATGGCAGACCATTCAAAAACTGGCACGCTACCCAAGAATCGCTACTATGCGCTGAAATAGTCTTGGACAACGACTTTAGTTCTGACATGAAATCTTCAAGAGTCTCATCATCTTGCAACATCCGACAAATGAACTTGTTGTATGCTGTGCAAGCGGTCATACCGAAAGTTTTTCGCAGTTCCGATACTATAAAGTCGTACCTTTTCTCGTTGTTTGCCATTTGTTGGTAAACTCGGAAGGCTCATCCTTCCAGAAACAATGGCAAAATTGCCCCAACATCACTGATGCCTTTCAGATTCGCCGCCAGCTTCATCTTGTCCAGCCATGTTTCTAGATCACCTGCTCCGTCGAACTTTGTCACAATATCGGTCATCTTGAGCGCCTCCATGATGCCGAAATAGCTTGTTGGAAAGTTAGACAGACATATATATATTAAAGTGGACAATACACATCCAGCTTGCTGACTACGCAAAAACACTTCACAAACGTCCACTACACAGAAAAACACGCACAACGCAACACCACCACGGACTCACACGAACTGCCCACCCGGAACCACTGCCGGTCCTATTTATCAGCTTGTCAGTGATGACACCGGCCAATCAGCAGACAGCTAATGGATCGCGCCACTGTCATTCCATACAGTCGAACATACAAAGTCAATCACTCAAATACATACACACAAACTCACACGACATACGCACACACACACACACATACTTATGCCACACAATCACGCGCACACACTGACTACAATAATATATACAGATTGAGACATCATATAAAATAACAAGAGGATTCCGTGTCACTGGAACTATTGGAGAGAACAGAACGGGGGGATGTCCACTGGCATCTAAAATGAAATGCGAAAGACAAAGAGAATGAAATGCGAAAGAGGCCACTATGATTGCCGTTTGAACGGACAAATTATTTGCCTCAAATGGAATGACACGAGCTTGGTCACCATTGCCAGCAACGTTCACGGTGTTCATCTGACCATCAAACCGTAAGACGAGTCAAAGGAGAGGGGAGAACAAGAATCGCTCAACCCAACATCATCAAGCAATATAACATGTGCGAGAAGTGCAGAAACATACTGCATAAAGTTTGCAGTGCAAAATATCATGTAAAATAGTGTTTCCCAATTGAGTGTTTCTCTGTATATTCATGTATTTTCGAGTATTTTCTTTTATAATCTTGTGTATATAGACTCTAGGCAGTTGGATTCACTTTTATTCGGCATAAATTTATCAAACGTGAAGAAAAAATGCGTTCAATAGAAATCATAACAAAAACACACGATTTTGTGTACCATAAGGCGCCAACGGTCCCATTTTGTGAACATGCGAAAAATCCATGAACAAAATTTTTTCCCGGAAAAATTCCAACGAATATCTTCGTAGGAGATGAAATTTGAATTGTTCATGGAATTTCACCGAAATTCATCGGCGGATTCAGGTCGCCGTAACTAAAGGGTTAATCCGGATAATTATCCGGCTTATTTTGCTATGAAAGAATTACATCTAATCAAATAGGACTTAATCATTACGATTTACATTTGCATGTTTTCAGTTATTTGTTTTTTTTTCCTTGTATATTTTGAGCTAGTAATATATTTCAACTACATCAATAAACGGATCCTGGATTATTATCCAGGAACCGTACTTATATACGACCAGTCTATAGTTTCTGCTCCGTTTTAAACTACTACGTCATCATCGCAACAGCCAATCAAAGCCCAGCAAGGCGAAACACACAAGCACACCAACAACAGAAATAAACTAACATTGATCGTCAAGCCAAAACATCACATTATAAATTTTTAATTCACATTACAATTGTATGTGCAGGCTCCACTACTCTACGCAACAAAACATTGTTTTTGTGTGCGTTTTGCAATGGGGCGTTTCCTTGCTAGCTCGCTGTGGTTTGTGCAGCGTAGTGTATGCTGAAAGGTCCACTGTCTTCATGGTTGTTTACTGTAGCTTTTGGAACTTGTGTGTGTGTGTGCATGTGTGTGTGTGTGTGTGTGTGTGTGTGCATGTGTGTGTGTGTGCATGTGTGTGTGTGTGTGTGTGTTTCGTGTATGCACACACACTACACAGCAGACAATATATGTCATAACTTCTTGTAATGTAACTTGTAACTTCTTCATTCTTGTAATGTTTTATCACAACTTGTCAATTTCATCCGGCATTTAAATCTTGCTCTTTTAAATCGGCTTTTAAATCCGTCACAGACTTACCTCGAAAGTGGGCTCACCAATAATGCTACTGAGAAATCTCTCTCAAGCTAGAATTTAAACTCGTCCGTCGTGTCGAAACGTCGTCTAAACATGGTGGCGGTTTGCAATGGACATCACTCACGTCGGTGTAAAATCATACCTGAGTATTGTTGATTGTGGGCCGTCCAGATACTGTATTTGGAAGTATCTACCGAGACCTGATGTGGGCAATGTTGTGCGCGTTCTCACTGACGTGTTCTTGGAGCGGGGGGCGCCAATGAAGCTGTTGTCGGACAATGACACAGTCTTTCGCAGCAGAGGGTTGGCGATACTTGCTGCACAGTGGAACGTATCGCTTCGATTCAGAGCAGCATACGCTCCTCATGGAAATGGAGTGGTGGAACGGAATCATCGCTCCATTAAGGTGATTGTTGCGCGGAAGGGTTGCACTGTGAGTGAAGCGGTGCACCTTTACAATGCGACACCACGTGACGGACAAACACCAGCTAGTGCGCCAGCCAATGGTGTATATGCCTACCAGCTCCGGGACGTAGTGCGAAATGATTGTCGCACCTTAGACGACAGAGAAGCTGATGCGGACCACGCGGACTCGCTCGGAGACCGCGTCTGGGTGAGGCGGAAAGGCAGTCGGTGTGGTGAACGATCTTCGCCTGGTATTGTGACTGGCCTTGTGTCGTCTACTGTCGTGGAGGTGGACGGAACGCCACGTCACATCAAGGACGTGAGACCGCGCTATGGTCCGTGTCGGAATGGTGGAAATGTTAACTCGTACTGAGGCCTTGTGCACGCTCCGTGGAGTCGCCTATTGTTCTACAAATTGTGTGGAAAGTAGGTTTTACTGATCCAAACAGTAGACGATTATTCCAGTAAGCTACATAATCTTTAATTGCAATCGCCTGATACACAACTCTATATGTACTAAAAGTACATCACACATACACACACATACACACATACATACACACACGCACATATACCAGCACACTTTTGCTGCACTTTCACTCTTCGTTTAGTCGGAGTTTCATTTGTCTTGTAGTAGGATTTATTTTGCAATTTTCCCATCGTCACTTCGATTTTCCAGCTAGTGATTTGCAGCTGCTAAATATGTTCGGACACTTAGCAAATCTTACCGTTACAAATGTTGAATGAATAGACAGCGCGCTATACAGTTTATACTCTCATTTCCCCTTTGGTGGGGCGTTGGGTAGAACCACGC
The DNA here is from genome assembly GCA_916048095.2 of Sacculina carcini. Classification (NCBI taxonomy): domain Eukaryota; kingdom Metazoa; phylum Arthropoda; class Thecostraca; family Sacculinidae; genus Sacculina; species Sacculina carcini. Next base: position 7,775,719 of record OU696579.1, on the reverse strand, counting down.
AAAAGACAGGAAATATATATAAAATAGACACACTGATATATTGTCATTGATATAAACACACAGCGAATTTCAATGCAGAATAGCGCTGTAACGATACAACAATGTTCACAATGGATTATTGGAACGCAACCTGTATTGTGCTAGTTTAAGTCTAATCCCTACTTAACGCCGTGAATTTCAATATTTGTGTTTGTGTTATTTCGATGTTTGTACGCAGTAATGAAATTGAAAATTGTGAAAGTTTTGTTCTTGATTTGTGTTGATTTCTGCTAGAATAGGGCATTTCCCAATCTATTTTGTTCGATAAACTGTCCATATGACACACACACGTTCAGTGAAATATATATATATATATATATATATATATATATATATATATATATATATATATATATATATATATATATATTGTGACAACAAACGGGTGTGAAGCGGGAAGATAAACCGGAATTAACTCGCCGTAATGTATTATAATCAAACAGTGCAACTGTGCGTGTGTTTTTGTGAGTTTGGACGGACAACTGTGTCCGGTGTGTACAGCGGCGGCGGTTTTTCTGAAAACGCGAAACAAAATGTAGAGCAGATACATAAGCGATGTGTAGGTAAATACGCAACTGATGCGCACGCACACCAAACGTGCAGACACACGAGATTTCTGTAATATCTAACGGCAAAAAAGCGATATACATAAACACAGGCGAATATACAAATTTCAAGCGATAAACAAAAATACAGCTCACCTCACAGTCTTTCTTCTCCCTTAGATGCCACAGTTTATCAATCAAAATTGTCCGGCGTCTGACGCTATGACCAAAACATAAATGCCACTCCCCGAGATGACTACTATGTTGCAAACCCGTACGGCGACATTGCAATAGGCGATTGAATTAGGATCAGTGCGCGGCATCTAGCGATCGATTTCTAATTACTAGTTTGCATAACACTATTAAGCACACTATTAAACACACTATCACATAAAGCACAATTTGAAGCGTGGCGGCAACATCCTCCCCCCGTGACATCGTCACCTCTTGGAACCGCCACGGAACATGGTTCTGCTTGCCGGCCGTCGAGGTGCTGTAGCAGTTTCAAGTCGTCCGGGTACAGCTACTGCAGACTCTTGCACGTACAACTCCTCGGAAGACGCAGGCAGCTTCTCAGATAGGTGTAAGTGTTTCTGTAGTGTGTGAGTGTGTATGCGTACGGTAGAATATTAAGCAAAGCGGCAGAGTTTAGTTACGGGTCTTTTATAGGTATATCCGTTTGCCGTACGAACATCAACTATTCGAATCCTCCCATCTTTACCAGGGTATGTCTCCACTACCCTAGCTAACGGCCAATGTCCCCTAGCTTGGTTCTCGTCCACCAGTAGAACCACATCATCCTTCTTCAGGTTCTCTGCTTCGGAGGTCCATTTCCGCCTGGCCAGCAAAGTTGGTACGTATTCTTTTAACCAGCGTTTCCATAGCTGGTCAATGAGAGCTTGCGATTGCCGCCATTTTTTACGACCAATAGCATCCTCCCTGGTAAACAGACCAGGAGAAAAGTTTCCTTCCACCGATCCGAGCAGAAAATGGTTCGGTGTCAATGGTTCGATATCCCTCACATCAGAGCTGACATAAGTTAATGGTCGACTGTTGACGATAAATTCGACCTCTGTCACGACGGTCTGTAGCACTTCATCCGTGAGGCGCAAACTCTTAAGGACTACCTTCAGAGCGCGTTTTACCGTGCCCACCAGTCTTTCCCATACTCCCCCCATATGAGGAGCGCCAGGAGGGTTGAACTTCCAAGTGATTTCACGTTGACTCAGAGAATCTATGATGCGTGTCTGATTCCACTCCTTTATACTCTCACGCAACTCGCGTTCACCACCCACGAGGTTGCGTCCGTTATCTGATATAATCTTTGACGGTTTGCCTCGTCTGGCAAAAAACCTCCTGAGAGCCATCAGGAAGCTATCAGTGTCAAGACTATGTGTGATCTCTAAATGTACAGCTCTCACTGACATACAGGTGATAAGAAGCAGGTACCGTTTCTCGGATTTTCTATGCTTCTTTACCTCGAAGGGACCGAGAAAGTCCAAGCCGACTACATTGAAGGGACGAACAGAGTCAAACCTGTCTGCTGGAATATCGGCCATTCTTGGTGGATGAGGAAGAGCACGCCGTTTGGCACAAAACGCGCAGTGGAGTAGAACGCTCTTGATAAGTGATCTGCCTTTCGGTATCCAGTATCGACATCGTACTTCATTCAAAGTGTGCTCTAATCCACAGTGAGCGTTCTCTACATGAGCTCTTGTGATAATTAGCCGCGTCAAAACAGCCTCTCTTGGTAAGATAATAGGGTGTTTGACGCTAAGAGAAACGTTAGCCTCCCTTATCCGTCCGTCTACCCTCAGGATGTCATCCTTGTCCACGAAAGGTGATAGCTGCCTCAGCTTGCTGGAATTAGGTAACGTGCCGCTGGATTTCAGCAATTTAATTTCTGAACTGAAATGCTGATGTTGGCAAACTCGAATACCTAGATTGAGTGCCTCGCTCATCTCGGATGCGGAGAGCGCACTTGTTCTGCGTTGAAGGGATTTTTGTGAGCTGCACGACGAGTGCAAATTATGCACGTAGCGGAGTATCCAGGCTAATATTCTCAGATAACGCAATAGTGGATACTTCTCCGGTGACGGTAGACACGAAGCGTCGGTCAGTTGAGTGCACACAAAAGGTGTTATTTGCTGCTGCTTTACTTCTGGGTCGTCGTGTGGTAATTCTCCAGCCACTTGTTGATGAGGCCACTTGCTCTTTTCCGTTTGTAGGAACGATGGTCCGTTCCACCAGATTTTTAGTTCGACCAGTTCGCGCAAGTCTTTCCCTCGCGAAGCTGCGTCGGCGGGATTCACATTCCCTGGTACGTGGTGCCATTGATGCACATGTGACAGTTCTTGTATTTCCGCCACACGGTTTCCTACGAACGTATTGAACCGTCGGCTTTCATTGCGGATATACTGTAGGACTACCTTGCTGTCACTCCAGTACAGCACTTGGTCCGCACTGTAGCTCAGTGCTGCCTGAACTGCTGACGCCAGACGCACTGCCATCACGGCTGCTTGTAGCTCTAGCCTTACTATGGACAGTCGCTTCAAGGGAGCAAGACGAGAGCGAGACATTATCAAGTTGACAGCGACGCCATCAGCCGTGATTACTCTACTGTATATTGCAGCTGCGAATGCGAGTTCCGAGGCGTCACAGAATATGTGGAGCTCCCGTAGTGCCGCTTCATCTGCGGTATCGCTAACCTTGAAGCAACGACTTACTCCAACGTCACACAGGTGCTCAGCCTGTTGACACCATGACAGCCATCGATTTCTGTGGTTGTCTTCCAGAATTTCGTCCCATTGAAGTTTAGCTGCCCAGATCTCCTGCAACATAATCTTTGCTACAGTCGTGAACGGTGAAAAAAAACCTAGTGGGTCAAATACTGACGCCACACATTTAAGCACACTGCGTTTAGTAGGCTCCAAATTCGGCGGATGGTAATTGACACTGAGCGTGTCGCTGCACGTGTTCCATGTGTACCCCAATGTTTTTTGTTCTGCATCAGTCGGAGTTGAGACGTTCGTCTCGACACTGTGTTCTGTTGATGGTACTGCTTTCAGTATTTCTTCATCGTTGCTGTTCCACTTGTGGAGGCGAAGTCCACCTCGTTTGAGAGCCTCTATTGTGCTGACCATGATCTCTTTAGCGGCATCCTTGGTCTTTTCAGATCTTAAAAAATCGTCAACGTAGAAGTTCCGCTGTATAGCCGTAGCAGTCTTCGCTCCCGCAGGTGTTGAGTCACAATGATCTATTGCTACTCTTGAGAGGATGAAGTTTGCGACTGATGGGCTGCATTTAGCACCAAATATATGCACTTGCATTTGATAAATATCACATGTCGCGTCTTTGCGGAGGTCTCTCCAGAGGAAACGTAGCGCGGGCTGATCGACATTCTTCACACGGATTTGGTAGAACATTTGCTGGATGTCTCCCGCTATAGCGTACCTATTCTCTCGGAACCGAAGAAGAACAGCTGCGAGGTTCTGCAGTAGATCGGGACCTCTCAGCAATTTATCATTTAGCGAGGCACCTTGATACTTTGCTGCAGCGTCGAAGACAAGTCTCACTTTGTTGCCTTTTCGTGGATTCACCACGGGATGATGGGGCAGAAGCCAACCCCTTTTCTGTGTCTCCTTGAGCTCTACAGAATTCAGCTTGCGGGCAAATTTGTTGTCCAACAGAGACTGCACTTGTTGTGCGTAAGCTTCAGCGAGGTCAGGGTCTTTCATCAGGCGCCTCTCCAAACTGTTGAGACGACTCGACGCCATGGTGTAATTATCGGGAAACTTCACGTCTTCTTTCCATAGGAGACCAACTTCATAATGTTCTCCCTTCTGTACGGAGGTTTCTTCCAGTATACGCAAAGCGCGCTGATCTTCCTTTGAGCGAACGGGCTCTCCTTGATATTTACATCCAAACGACTCTGTGCTCCACCAAGTCTTGAGTTGCTCGGTGAGTTGTGAACTTTCCTCCTCGACGGCGATGTGCATCACATTTTTTCCATGGTGGATATTTAGCCCAGATACCTGGCCGGTCAACGTCCAGCCGAACGCTGTTTTAACACCGACCGGCTGGTTCTGTCTTCCTTTTCGAATGTCGATTTGGACTACCGCTTCCAAAACGTTGGCTCCCAACAGCAAGCGGATTTTGTCACCAATCAGGTGTGGCAGGTCGATATCCTCCAGGTGCACCCATTTATGCAAGCGCCTTCTGAAGTCAAATTTAGGCGCAGCTACGTTCAGTTGCCTTACCGTAAATACTTCTGGGACGTGAATTATTTCTCGGTCAGAAGCTTGTACAGGCTGTAAGTCAAGTGACAAACGCTGGGACACTTGGGCTGGTCCACTTCCTTCAGCGTTCCGCAACGTGAGCATTTGTGTCTCTCCGCGCAGCCCCAATTCTTCCAGTACTGAAGACTCGCACAGCGACGTTTGCGCTCCTGGGTCTAGCAGAGCGTTAACACGCACTTTGCGTCCATCTACACCAAGTATGTCCACTGGGACTACTTGAAGCAGCACTGTGTTATTGTGCGTGGCCACCGCTGCTGCCGTTCTCTCTGTTGGCTGAATTGTCTTGGCTTCGGTGTCTACCGACGTTGGCCTTGCCGCCGTCGTGACCCGAGTACTGCCATGCAGACATACGTGGTGTCGCATGCGACATCCGTCGATGCCACACTTCTTTGCTGTCCTACAATTATTCACACCATGGCCTTTGCGCAGGCAGTAGAAACAGATGTTGCCCTTGGCAACAATCTCTGCCCTCTCATCGAGCGACTTTGCCATGAATCCTGAACATTCATGCAACTTATGCATGCCATCACAATGAGGACAACGGACTGGTGGTTTACTCGACGGAATCACATTCAATGAGACACGTTGCGCTACTTGATGATCAGCTCTCTTCGGCTGTAGCCTGTCAGTCGTTGGTGGTGGATGCTGCGCTTTATGGTAGATACTATCCAGATAAAGTGAAACTTTAACTCGCTCCGCCAGCCAATTATCTATAATGATCATGTCTGGTTTCATTCGGTTTCGACTCAATGATGAGACGTATTCTGCCCAGTTTCGCTTGAGTGGTGTTGGAAGTTTCTCAGCGACACGGCGTGTGTTCTCGGAACTCTTTAGATCGCTTGAAAACCCACGTTGTTGCATTATTGTAACAGCACTGTGAATTTTTGCATGGAATTTCTCTAAAACTGCTGAGTCTGAGTTAGACGTAATTGGGAACGAAAAAACGTCCTTCAGTACTACGCGGACCACGTCATCTTCGTTGCCGTATCTATCTTCGAGAGCGCGTATGGCTTGCGGATACATATTACCGTCATACATGAAACCGGCTACGATGTGTTTTGCCGCGCCTGTCACCGCAGATTGGAGGTGCAACATTTTTTCTCGATTAGTTATCGCGGGTTGATCATGCACCAATGAGTGAAACAGCGCAGACCACCTGGGCCATTCTGCCGGCTGCCCGTTGAATTGTGGTAAAGTTAACCGTGGGAGGTTTGTCGGAGGAAAATGAGCCGGATATACAGGCGCTGTCGCTATGTTTGAGGCAGTTGGTTGAAAAATAGGAGCCGTTGGATTCAATTTATGTCGTGCCTGCAAATCAGCTTCATTGGCCATTGGCTTTGCATTCGGCGCAGCATCTGCACTTGGCAAAATATCAAAATAGCCACTCTCGTTCACTCTGCCGTCGAATGTTGCATAGGCATTGTTAAATTGAGGCAGCTTGCTTGCCTCATCTGCCAGCCCTTTCTTTTCGTCGACATGCTGCTGATTATCTGAAGTATCAGGTTCAAGTTAGCGTGTAGATTCACGCAACAATGGATCCTCCAGGTCTTGTGCAATTTTTAACTCCAACTCTGCCGTTGCTACGGCATCGTCTGACTTTTGTTGCTCGATTTGCAACTCGATTTGTTTCTGTTGCAACGCGAGCTGAGATCGCCTTCTAGTCTGTGCAGCCTGTAACTTACGTAATTCGAGCGCTGACGCGGCTTCCGCGCTCGCTCTGGATGACGCAATCGAGCCTTCCAGCAATGACGCGCAGGACCGTGCATCGTCCTGCCTGTCGATCAGATATTGTTTTGCACTGTCGTACACAGTTCGGTACTGATCTTTGACATCTTTGATAAACGATTCAGCGACATTTTTGTCAGTTTCTTCCGCAAAAAAAAGTTTATCGTGCTCTTCACACAACTCGGTCAATGTCGCCTCGATATCGCTTAGCAGTTTGCCTAACGCGGTACGGCTTCCCGCACTGTCAATCAGAAGATGAGCACTTTCGCACTGGCGATCAAGATGCTCCTTCAGTCTTCTAGGATTCATACGCAAACCACTAGCCATTATACGGAATTAGAGGGAAACCTCATACCATGGAGAAATGAACCGAGTGAGAAATGTGAGAAAAACTGTAATGTGACAACAAACGGGTGTGAAGCGGGAAGATAAACCGGAATTAACTCGCCGTAATGTATTATAATCAAACAGTGCAACTGTGCGTGTGTTTTTGTGAGTTTGGACGGACAACTGTGTCCGGTGTGTACAGCGGCGGCGGTTTTTCTGAAAACGCGAAACAAAATGTAGAGCAGATACATAAGCGATGTGTAGGTAAATACGCAACTGATGCGCACGCACACCAAACGTGCAGACACACGAGATTTCTGTAATATCTAACGGCAAAAAAGCGATATACATAAACACAGGCGAATATACAAATTTCAAGCGATAAACAAAAATACAGCTCACCTCACAGTCTTTCTTCTCCCTTAGATGCCACAGTTTATCAATCAAAATTGTCCGGCGTCTGACGCTATGACCAAAACATAAATGCCACTCCCCGAGATGACTACTATGTTGCAAACCCGTACGGCGACATTGCAATAGGCGATTGAATTAGGATCAGTGCGCGGCATCTAGCGATCGATTTCTAATTACTAGTTTGCATAACACTATTAAGCACACTATTAAACACACTATCACATAAAGCACAATTTGAAGCGTGGCGGCAACATATATATATATATATATATATATATATATATATATATATATATATATATATATATATATATATATATATATATATTCTAGCATTAAAACCCGCCCGTTGTGCGGAAGAATGTTTGAGTTGCTCAGCACAGATATGTTTTAGTCAGACTATGATTGAAGTTATAACAGCATCAAACACTAACCTTTCCGTAGCAGCAGTCAGTCGATCAAACACACAATGACGGGATATGTGTTATTGAGCATGTTGTTTCTGTGTCGCCCGTCGTGCAGTATATACATGTATATATACTGCATGGTGGTCATACAATCCACGTTATGGCACTAAAAGGGTGGAAGACGTAAAGGAAGGGGCTAACCTGGGTGCCGGTGAATCCGAACCCGAGACCTTTCAGACTCAGAGCGGGTGCCATAACCGTTGGACACCCGTTCTGATTGTCTATAATAAATGTTAACCCAAGTTGAGTTGTTATATAAATGTTAACCCAAGTTGAGTTGTCCAAAATTTCTCTGTAGACAATATTGGGAGTTGTTTGCGTAGGAGCATACGTGAAGAATTTATTGCGGCTTCCAACCCTGGAAGCGGCCACATACAAATACGGTCCATGTGAGAAGCAATTCTCCTCCAATAGCAAACCACACGTTTTCAGAGTCTGTCCCTGTGACTTTTTGATTGACACTGCAAAGCATGGGCGAACATGGAACTGCAAACGTTTAAATTCACAGGGTGTGTTAGAAGGGATCAGGGGAATACGGGGAATGAAGGCTTGTTGTCCCTTACCTGAACCTGATATTATTACAGCCTCTATGACTTTTGACAACAAGTCTTGTGCCGTTACATTACGTTTACGTTAAGTTTTGTACATAGATCAGGTTGCGATAAATTGCGCAGCATCATTATCGGACATCCTACTTTCAATCGCAGGATATGCGAAGGTATCCCGGGCAGTTCAAGGGGATTGAGGAATTCAACTGGAAAATTAACTGCCTCCGCCTCCGTTGTAACACAGGCGATCGACTTGTATTTTTTTCTTCGCCAGGCAATAAGTCCATTAGATTATCGTTGATTTTGGCAACTATGCAATTTCTTGGTGCCAAAATGGCACGATTGGAGAGCCAATTGTTATAATGGACTGAGCCTCAGTCTCAGCAGCTCGGGCGGCGGCGGTCCTCTCTCTGTTGTCAGATCGCCTCTGCTGAGACTGAGACTGAGTTTAAGCAGCTCGGATGGCTGCCATTCTAGCATGTTTTCAGCGCCGCCTCATTTGAGTTCGGGGAATTCGGTCCAATATGACCTTTGCGTCCCCTCGCCTTTGAGCATTCTCATTATTATGGAAATTCTGATAGAATGGGAGACTGGGTTGTTGGCATATTTCCCACATGAGGTCTTCTCCAGGGTTGATGTATTGTTCATCGTCTTCTGGCTTCAACATTGGCTGTTCACCGGCGTTTTGATCGTCTGCTGACTCCAAGAAATTGCACCGCTGCCAAAATCAACGCTGACTTAAATATTGAACTGAAAGAGTCCTCACAAATAATGCACGATATTAGGAAGTCTTAAATTTAATTCAGATTTTAAATATTGAACTGGAAGAGTCCTCACAAATAATGCACGATATTTGGAATTTTTAAATTCAATTCAGATTTTAAATATTGAACTGGAAGAGTCCTCACAAATAATGCACGATATTTGGAATTTTTCAATTTAATTCAGATTGTTGTAAATAGACTTATTTTGTTGTAACAATAGACTCCTTTGTTGTTAAACGCTGTGTTAAATCTTTCAGTCGTCGGTGGAAATGACATGGTCTTGAATAAACGGTTATATCTTTTGTAATGTTAACACTACATATTTGAAAAATAAAACATCTTGTAGAAGACAAAATTTCCAATCTGTGGATATAAAAAACTGTAAATTCTGTTGAGCAGTTTTCCTCAGACCCGTGGCATAAAATCACCAAAATGTGAAAAACTCGTTTATGCGCACACACACACACATAATAACGTTTGTATTATTATAGATACTAGCATTAATACCTGCCCGTTGTGCGGAAGAATGTTTGAGCTGGTCAGCACAGTTATGTTTTATTCAGACTATGATTGAAGTTGTAACAGCATCAAACACTAACATTTCCGTATAACCAGCACCTGCCCGATTTGTGTTGGCTTGGTGGTGCTGTGCACTATCGAGCAGTCTCCTCTCCTGAGACTGAGCCTCATCTCAGCATCTCGGGTGGCGGCGGTCCTCTCTCTGTTGTCAGATCGCCTCTGCTGAGCAAGGTGAACAGCCAGCTGCTGTATTGCAGGAAAGCGTTGGTGTATGGGAAAGCCGAATATCTCCACAAGGCCTCATTGGTACTCAAGTATCGACCAAGCTGATACTGAGTTACTTCATCGTGCGTCGTTTCATTTCCAAGGGCAAACATAGCCGCATCCGAACCTTTGTTTATGTACTTGCAAACGTATTTTATTGATTTTACAGAGTTACAATATTCAACATTGATATGCGCGTCGAAAATTTTCGACAGTACTCGACAATATGGAACTATCCTCCTATTATCAACATCTTGTTCTCCCACCGTAGTTCGGTAGCCGCCATCTTGAATTGATCTTCTGTAAGTGGGATAGTCATCTTCGCTAATCTGCGTGTTCAGTTGAAGCCGCTTTGGGTAATTTTTAGAGCATTTACCATTGCTCATGCAAGGGGAATTGTAATTGAGAGCGCCACCTGGTCCATGTACCATGTGCCGCTTTACGATATCAAAGAGTATAGGGTCACTGTTGATGAGGAAGCTCTGCTGAAATCACGGAGTCTATATCGTTAGGATTTATATGGGAAATTAGCCATAGTAATATATGCATATGAGCATGTGGGAGTCCTCTTTTTTGCCACTCTATTGTGTACATAAAGCTTCTTACTGGTCCAAATATCTGAAATTTTTTATTAAAGATTAAGTTTCATCAAAATGTGAAGTTTCAATCTAAATACTCTAGCTATCAAGTCTTGTCTATTGGAATTTCTTTGGCCAGTTAGAAGCTCGTTTTCATTCTCTGTCCATTTTGGATTTGATGTGAAAGTTATGAAGAGGTCAAGTTTACCGAAATTCCGAACATATTTCATTGCATCCTGAGTCCTTTCATGCATGTTCCGAGGACCACCTGTAAATGTTGCTGGTAATATACAGAGTTGACCAATATCGCTAGCCTGTCCGTCGTTATGGTATGCGAAAATTATAACCATCTTCTCCCGTAGGGAACAGAAGTGGGTACTGGAGGGCGTCATAGGAGCGATGCGTCTCACAAACACGTTGTAATGTTGCATCGCGGGAGTGTAATACAATATCAGGTTTTCCGTGCTGTTCGTCTCTCAAAATAACGGCAGCTTCGCTACACTCTGGACGATTGAATCGTCTGGCATCGTCGAAATCGTCGTCGTTGTCCGTTGTTTTGACGAATTCCTTGTTCTACCATTCGGTGGTATTCACTGGTGTGGACATCTGGAATTTTTAAAATTAATTCAGACTATAAATATTGAACTGGAAGAATCCTCACAAATAATGCACGATATATGGAAGTTTTAAATATAATTCAGACTATAAATATTGAACTGGAAGAGTCCTGACAAATAATGCACGATATTTGGAGGTTTTCAATTTAATTCAGACTTTAAATATTGAACTGGAAGAGACCTCACAAATAATGCACGATATTTGGAAGTTTTCAATTTTTTCAATAGGCTCCTTTGTCAGCAATTCAATTTTCGGTGCTTACGTATTATCGGGAGGACCGGTTAGGTTAGGTTAGGTTACTCAACCTAACCTAACCTAGGTTAGGTTACCATTATTTTTGAATGTGTTTATTACTAATCAGAATTTTACCTAACCTAACCTAACCTAACCTAACCTAACCTAACCTAACCGGTCCTCCCGATAATACTTGAGGACCCAATTTTCAATAGGCTCCTTTGTTGTAACAATAGACTCCTTTGTTGTTAAACGCTGTGTTAAATCTATCAGTCGTCGGTGGAAATGACATGGTCTTGAATAAACGGTTATATCTTTTGAAATGTTGACACTACATATTTGAAAAAATAGATCATCTAGTAGAAGACAAAAGTTCAAATATGTCGATATAAAAAACTGTAAATTCTGTTGAGCAGTTTTCTTCAAACCCGTGGCATAAAATCACCAAAATGTGAAAAACTCGTTTGTGCACACACACACACACACACAGAGAATAACGTTTTTATTATTATAGATAAGATATATATATATATAGATAGGAAGCAAACAAGAAATTCAATCCACGACACAGATGGCAAAAATAGCAGCAGCACCAACTGAACAACGTATCGAAGATATAAAACAACATATCACAAGATACAGGGCGGTTATTTACACACCCACAACTACAAACACACACACACAAACACCAACACACACGAACACACATACACACACCCTCAACTACATACAGACAAACACATGCACAACTACATACACACACACACACACACACACTCAAACACTCACAAACACACACGTAACTACATACACACACACAAACACACACGAACACACATGCACACACACATACAAATGTACACTCAGACTGGTCAAGCGCATGCTAATTTGACTCGACCTACTTCGTATTCCAGACAAGTCAGATTGCACATAACGTCGTCTATTGAATGTCGCAAAATATGAGCATGACAAATTTGTTTTTTCAGTAGTTTTGAGATCAGTGTTTCGACTCGCAGCGTTTCGCGTTTCACTCCAGGACTCTGTGGACATATTCTAAATTATACTATGTTTTATGTGACTTGTTTACAGAACACGTAGAAAACGTAGAAAACTTAGAAACTTGCTAGAAAACGTGGATTTGCTTTTCACTTTTTCTTTAGCCGCGTTGGTGCAATCCATTTGTCCGGCAACCAGACGGAAGTACAGATCGTACATTTTCTCGTGACTGACTTTATGCAGCGATATGGCGCTCAGCACTGTACAATCGTCCAACTTTTTTATATTCAAGAACCGCTTGTCTAGAATTATCCAGGACTTCAACTTGGAGGCGACGATTCCCGTGATGAAGACATCTTCGAGAAAAAGAAACGTATCGGCAAGCGCCTGAGTGTAGAGTTTTCTGAAAAGATCGCCGGTTATCAGGTAGCAAGGCCCGGTGACAAAATCAGGCAAGGTTGTGTTGGGAAAATCTTCATAGCTGAGGTAGTACTTGCTGGTTGTATTGCGAATTGGCTTCCAACCTCGTGTTTTCCGACCGAAAATCGCATTTGCCGAGTTGTTGTGCGAATCGAGGAACGACAGCATGTTGACTTCGTTGATAAACATATCGTCGTCGATTTTAGCCGCCAGTTTGGCCTGCGAGCAGAAAGTGGACAGCCAATGCAGCATCGCAACCGTCTTCAGAGTCAAATTTCTGTATGATTCGACAAAGTTGGCGCGCACCACATCCTCATACACTTGGTTTTCTGCCTGCAACGAGCTTTCACTTGTGTTATTGCCGCTTTTACCGACTAGAAAGACCACATGGACGTCGGCGCGGCGTCCCAGACTGCCCCACGTTCTTCTGATCGCCTGCCGCTGCTTGAAGTTGGCCGGAGCACTGAATACCACGGTTACCAAGCGGATCTTTTGCGAGCACTTCTTGTCGGCCGTGAACGTGAATCCCGCGTCAAACATTTCCCCAACCAGCTTGCCTTTTTTGGCACGGGAGACAGGATTTTTACTGCTCGATTTGCTTGTGTTATTGCGCTTGACTTCATTTGCAGTCAATGTTAACGTTTCATTGTGGGTTGTGTGGGCGCTGTCTGCACTGACAACGGGGTTTTTGGCGCCAACCACCGGCCTCACCTGGGTTAATACTTCTCTGCCACCGAAATTCAACGGTTTTTCGTGTATCAGCGCTGCTGTCTCATGTCCGAGTGTGTCCCGGTGTGCAGTGGTCGACACGACGAACTGGTGGAAAACCAGCATAAAAAAGCCAGAGCAGAACATCAGCAAACAGACGATCAACTTGCAGCTTCTTTGCCGCCGCTTTGCCGCTATCAATGGACAAGCGGGCGACATTGAGCGACGAATGCTAAGACAGCGCTCTCTGGCAGCGTACATCATTATTGTCACAACAAACGACCTTGACAAACACCAGATCAATCCACCTACATTCACTGCAAGACGTTGCACGTAACTGAGTACGCTCGCAGTTGAGCATCGGCACTACGTTGCACAGTGCAACACACGACACTCGCCCAGGGTTGCCAGGTGTCTCAAGCCAGATAAAGCCAAACCACCGACGAAAAAAGGCCAAACTCTAAAAACAGCACGGTTAATGCTTCCAAAACGGCTATTCCATTGTGCCGCACATGTCAGGCATTTTCATGGAAGTAATTTCTCCACTACTCCATAAAGTCACAATTATACTGATTTCCAGTATGCTCCAGGTGATTTCAAAACACCATGTTGGTTGCACATTCAACTTGTGGATTATTTATAATTGACCATGGGTATTTCCCGCACGTTGAGTTCAAATATTAGTATAGTTTTTTGCTGAATTCTCTCTACTATTTTTGCGATTAAACAGTTTGTGGTAGTGTGAATGTACGCCCAAAACACGCATATTTCAAAACACAAACACACATATTTTGTTTTTTATATAGTCTTAAATTATCTCACAGGCCAGGAACAATCTAGAAGATAAATATTTTGTTTCAGATACATTGAATTTTCAGAAAATAAATATCTAGAGAACCCCGGTTATAAGAGAGTATTCCTTCGTGCCCGTCTTCTATGCTTAACGTGTACTTTTACCCGGATATAAGAGAACCTCGAATATATGAGACTTGTTCTCCAGTCTCGACAAGTTTTCTATATCGGAAGTACATTGTACTCCTATTTGATTGCTCAAGTCCGTTGTTATAATATTATGTAGTCAGCATTCGAGTGTAGCTATTCATGTTTCGTCATGCCCCACAACGTTTTCCTTAACCACCCTCAGCCCCTTACCGTAAAAATCCTGGCGCCACCAGTTTTGAAGCCATTGCCGATATTTCCATAGGTATTGTTTTTGGTTACACAATAATTCATTATTGACTCCAACAAACAAAAACCAATAAAAATATGTCAATGATCTCTGATGATAAAAAGGCCAAATTATGTTTGACCTTTTGACAGAAGCTCGGCGAGGCCAACCACAATCGAAAAAGGGCAAACATGGCAACACACGACAGTCGTGCAACACACGACACTCGCCTCTAATTGATCTGCATATCTAGTTGCGAATACTCCGTCAGGTGGCGCTGATGTAGCTATCACGAGATGACGACAACGACAACAATAAAACGCACGTATATTTGCTAAAACGCACAGGCAGTGGCGACAAGCGTGAAAAAGACCTTTTACAATTTCATTTGTCCCAACTGAAATAAAAGTTGTCCCAACTGAAATAAAAGTTGTCCCAACTGAAATCAAAGTTGTCCCAACTGAAATAAAAGTTGTCCCAACTGAAATCAAAATTGTCCCAACTGGAATCAAAGTTGTCCCAACTGGAATCAAAATTGTCCCAGCTAGAACCACAATGAATGTTATTGATTTTACATTAAATATCAAACTTAATTGTTCTCAGTACATTTTATTGTATTTCACATGAAAAAATTTGCATTAGTCGTAAAACATGGATATGTACTACTTACTATGTACTATACAATTATGTACTATGGTAATTACAATGCAGATATGTACTGTATGTAATTACTTTATGAGGAACTCAACCAGCCAATATATCAATGTCAGCGTATAGTCACTGTTTTCGGAGAGCACTCGCGATCAAATCGTGCACACACACACACACACACGCACACGCACACACACACACACACACACACACACACACACACACACACACACACACACACATACACACACACATACACACACACACACCTACACACACACCTACAGAAACATTACACTTTCAGAGACGGTACATTCCGTCTTATGGCAAGTGTTCAGGCATCACGTGCGAATAGAGTTTGTCGTTGCTAGCCATTTGTACTATGTTTTATATTGTACGGTATATATATTTGTGCGAGGTAGTGTGAGTGTATGTATGTTGTATGCACGTGCTATGAGCGAGCAGGGGGATGCAGGGGTTTGGGCAGAGCGCGCCATGGGGCAGTGCGTGCCATAGGTCAGTGGTTTGGGCAGAACGTTCGTGCGTGTTTGTTAGTGAAGGTGTTTTGGTGGGCCATGTTGCGTTGTGATTGTGTTGAGTTGTGATATCTTGCTTTGTTGCTATAATTTGAGTACACGCGCTGGTGGTATATACGCTGACATTGATATATTGGCTGATAGAGTTCCTCATAAAGTAAGTACATACGGTACATATCTGCATTGTAATTGTAGTACATACCATAGCACATAATTGTATAGTACATAGTAAGTAGTACATATCTGTGTTTTACGACTAATGCTACATTTTTAATGTGAAATACAATAAAATGTACTGATAACAATTATGTTTGATATTTAATGTAAAATCAATAGCATACATTGTGGTTCTAGCTGGGACAATTTTGATTTCAGTTGGGACAACTTTGATTTCAGTTGGGACAACTTTGATTTCAGTTGGACAACTTTGATTTCAGCTGGGGCAATTTTGATTTCAGTTGGGACAGATGAAATTGTAAATGGTATAGTTGTACAGACAGAATAGAAGAGGAGAGAATAGGTTGAGAGAGTGCACTGGCACAAGCAGCGTATACGTTTTGCAGCTTTAGCGTTGCGTAGTTGTGGTCACAAGTGCTATAACTAATACATATTTCAATTGAAAAAATGGTCGTTGCCCATTAGGCAGCTGATCCGCCCACCGAGGTCTAGTTCTAACTTTTGTTTTAACCCTTTAGTTACTAGCGTTATTGTGGACTTCGTGGTGCAGTTGCTAGCACACCCGCCTCACAAGCGGGAGGTCCGTGGTTCGAAACCCGGCGTAGCAGAATTTCATTGGGCGAATTCTACAATCCCACAGCCCCTGTCCACCCATCAGAAAATGATGGTACCAGATATCAGTCATGAGTTGTGCCATGCATTCTGGGGAGGTGGCCCTCTCTAATACGTCTTACGTCCTTGTGGCGCCATAGCGTGGAGAGGGTCGGTTCTGCGGTGGCAGCGAGCTGCACGGGGCACGCCTGTGTGTTCATAAGCTTCGGCTTCTTCCCGTGTAGCAGCTGCCACTTAGGCATTTAACCTTAACCTTTAGCGTTCCCATTTTGGGAACATGAACTAGAAGAGTATAACTCAAAGCCAATAACTGCTACAGTATAATTGAATACATCATTAGAAAGCTGAAATCCTGTATATTTTTTATGTAAATATTTGTCTTATTTTGGTTAGGTCAAAAAATTGTATCAAGTTTTATAAAGGTGAAAATCAACACCTCTGCAACTTAGTGGTTTTTGTTTTATTTTATAAAAACTGGTATTAGCATCAAGTAGATTTCTCTAGACCATAAAGAGGACAAATGAAGGTCTATATTAAAAAAAGAATTATTGCGTAGCTCAATTCAAAATGACTAAAAAATAATTTGAAATCTATGTTCCCAAAATGGGAACGTTGGCACCTTCTGGTACACAAAAATACCATATTTTCAATGTGACATTTTTCGCATGGAAATGATTTCAGATAGTTGTTTATGACTCTTGGGAGCGTAAAATCATTTTCAATCCTGTATTTGCTGATTTAGCACTATGCTGGCACATGAAATTCGCAGTTTTCATGGAGTGGCGTTCATATGTTTTCATTTGGGCCCATGTGAACACGTTTATATTAGAGCTTGGTAATATGTTTTGCGCTAAATAATTTCCATTGAGACATTTTGAATTTATTCATGCAATAAATAAGAGTCATCGGTGCTAAAATATTGTTCATCTACCTCATAAACACTCGTGAACTTCCTATATACGCTCGAGAAGTAAGACACCAGTACGTGCCGATCGACGGGGTTGGTGAATATCCCACACACAGCTAATTCCTTGAGCAAATATTCTGTGTGACGATTTGAGACCTTTGTCCCACGCATGATATTCATGCTCACTTTGGAAACTAGTGGTAGTCATTTTCTGTCGAGGTGTTGTGAAGTGCGAATATGGTGTACACATTTGTGAAAATGAGCTCGTCATCGGCGATTGATCCTGATGAAAAGTAAGTAGACCTAAATTATTCATTCATTTCTAGCGCATTTTTTCAGCTTCCTCAGCGCAGTTTGCCAGCATTTTCATACATTTATGTGTATTTCATATTTATATTATTTGAAATTCATACGAAATTCTTACGAGTTCAAATTCATACAATTCGTACCAGGCAGTGTTTTGATTAGATATATTGCAGTCTTTCCCCAGGCATCCATGCATCAACGTCCATCGCTTCCTGGAAACTGCGATCTAGGAAGCAGGTGACTCTCCCGGGGTGGATGATATTGTGATTCTCCCTCCATCTGATGAAGATCAAGACATTGCGAGTGAAGAGAAAGGCGATGGCAACATACTGGATCCCGACTTCCTCCCTGAAGAGGTGCCAGGGATGGCAGAAATGCATTTGTCCGAATACGCTTCTGATAAATCCGAGTCCTGTTTTGAAGAGCAGCGCTGGAGGAAACGAGATAGTGTAGGTATGACACCACCGAAACCGGCAAAGTTCCCCGATGATGATGATGCTGATGGAGCACCAGGGAAATACTGCATTCAATATTTTCCAGCTCTTTTCCAGCATAGATATGATATCATTCATTGCTGAACAAACAAATTTGTATTCTTCGCGCGATAAAAACGAGGTCAACTCATTCGTGGATGCTAATGACATGGCGCAATTTTTGGGACTTCTTCTCATCAGTGGTTATCATCACCTGCCTACAGAAAAAGACTATTGTACACAAGTCAGGATTTCGCACCAATCTGCCCAGAGACCTGTTTCGAAAACTAAAGAGGTTCCTGCATGTAGCTGACAACCAAAACTTGGCACATTCGAAAGTCGCGAAAGGTTTACCACTGCTCAACATGCTAAAGGAGAATTGCATTCAATTCGGATATTCTACACCAACTTGAGCATTCACGAATCGATGGCTCCGTACAGGGGACAGCACAGGGCCAAGTAATTCATGAGAGGAAAACCCATAAGATTTGGCTACAAGTTATGGATGACGTGTACTTCTTAACTGTTACCCCTATAATTTTGAGGTTTACTGTGGGAACGACCAACATTGAGACCAACCTCTGGGTTCGTACGTAGTAAATGCTAGCGCAATAAAAAAATGCGGACTGTCATGTGGACATGTCCATGGACAACTTCTTCACAAGTTATAAGCTGCTTAGCGATTTGACAGAGAGAGGATTCCGTGTCACTGGAACTATTGGAGAGAACAGAACGGGGGGGTGTCCACTGGCATCTAAAATGAAATGCGAAAGACAAAGAGAATGAAATACGAAAGAGGCCACTATGATTGCCGTTTGAACGGACAAATTATTTGCCTCAAATGGAATGACAGCAGCTTGGTCACCATTGCCAGCAACGTTCACGGTGATCATCTGACCAATCAATCCGTAAGACGAGTCAAAGGAGAGTGGAGAACAAGAATTGCTCAACCCAACATCATCAAGCAATATAACATGTGCGAGAAGTGCAGAAACATACTGCATAAAGTTTGCAGTGCAAAATATCATGTAAAATAGTGTTTCCCAATTGAGTGTTTCTCTGTATATTCATATATTTTCGAGTATTTTCTTTTATAATCTTGTGTATATAGACTCTAGGCACTTGGATTCACTTTTATTCGGCATAAATTTATTAAACGTGAAAAAAATGCGTTCAATACAAATCATAACAAAAACACACGATTTTGTGTACCATAAGGCGCCAACGTTCCCATTTTGTGAACATGCGAAAAATCCATGAACAAAATTTTTTCCCGGAAAAATTCCAACGAATATCTTCGTAGGAGATGAAATTTGAATTGTTCATGGAATTTCACCGAAATTCATCGGCGGATTCAGGTCGCCGTAACTAAAGGGTTAATCCGGATAATTATCAGGTTTATTTTGCTATGAAAGAATTACATCTAATCAAATAGGACTTAATCATTACAATTTACATTTGCATGTTTTCAGTTATTTGTTTTTTTTCCTTGTATATTTTGAGCTAGTAATATATTTCAGCTACATCAATAAACGGATCCTGGATTATTATCCAGGAACCGTACTTATATACGACCAGTCTATAGTTTCTGCTCCGTTTTAAACTACTACGTCATCATCGCAACAGCCAATCAAAGCCCAGCAAGGCGAAACACACAAGCACACCAACAACAGAAATAAACTAACATTGATCGTCAAGCCAAAACATCACATTATAAATTTTTAATTCACATTACAATTGTATATGCAGGCTCCACTACTCTACGCAACAAAACATTGTTTTTGTGAGCGTTTTGCAATGGGGCGTTTCCTTGCTAGCTCGCTGTGGTTTGTGCAGCGCAGTGTGTGCTGAAAGGTCCACTGTCTTCATGGTTGTTTACTGTAACTTTTGCAGCTTGTGTGTGTGTGTGTGTGTGCATGTGTGTGTGTGTGTGCATGTGTGTGTGTGTGTGCATGTGTGTGTGTGTGTGTTTCGTGTATGCACACACACTACACAGCAGACAATATATGTCATAACTTATTCATTCTTGTAATGTTTTATCACAACTTGTCAATTTCATCCGGCATTTAAATCTTGCTCTTTTAAATCGGCTTTTAAATCCGTCACAGACTTACCTCGAAAGTGGGCTCACCAATAATGCTACTGAGAAATCTCTCTCAAGCTAGAATTTAAACTCGTCCGTCGTGTCGAAACGTCGTCGAAACATGGTGGCGGTTTGCAATGGACATCACTCACGTCGGTGTAAAATCATACCTGAGTATTGTTGATTGTGGGCCGTCCAGATACTGTATTTGGAAGTATCTACCGAGACCTGATGTGGGCAATGTTGTGCGCGTTCTCACTGACGTGTTCTTGGAGCGGGGGGCGCCAATGGAGCTGTTGTCGGACAATGACACAGTCTTTCGCAGCAGAGGGTTGGCGATACTTGCTGCACAGTGGAACGTATCGCTTCGATTCAGAGCAGCATACGCTCCTCATGGAAATGGAGTGGTGGAACGGAATCATCGCTCCATTAAGGTGATTGTTGCGCGGAAGGGTTGCACTGTGAGTGAAGCGGTGCACCTTTACAATGCGACACCACGTGACGGACAAACACCAGCTAGTGCGCCAGCCAATGGTGTATATGCCTACCAGCTCCGGGACGTAGTGCGAAATGATTGTCGCACCTTAGACGACAGAGAAGCTGATGCGGACCACGCGGACTCGCTCGGAGACCGCGTCTGGGTGAGGCGGAAAGGCAGTCGGTGTGGTGAGCGATCTTCGCCTGGTATTGTGACTGGCCTTGTGTCGTCTACTGTCGTGGAGGTGGACGGAACGCCACGTCACATCAAGGACGTGAGACCGCGCTATGGTCCGTGTCGGAATGGTGGAAATGTTAACTCGTACTGAGGCCTTGTGCACGCTCCGGGGAGTCGCCTATTGTTCTACAAATTGTGTGGAAAGTAGGTTTTACTGATCCAAACAGTAGACGATTATTCCAGTAAGCTACATAATCTTGAATTGAAATCGCCTGATACACAACTCTATATGTACTAAAAGTACATCACACATACACACACATACACACATACATACACACACGCACATATACCAGCACACTTTTGCTGCACTTTCACTCTTCGTTTAGTCGGAGTTTCATTTGTCTTGTAGTAGGATTTATTTTGCAATTTTCCCATCGTCACTGTTCGATTTTCCAGCTAGTGATTTGCAGCTGCTAAATATGTTCGGACACTTAGCAAATCTTACCGTTACAAATGTTGAATGAATAGACAGCGCGCTATACAGTTTATACTCTCATTTCCCCTTTGGTGGGGCGTTGGGTAGAACCACGCAAAAGACAGGAAATATATATAAAATAGACACACTGATATATTGTCATTGATATAAACACACAGCGAATTTCAATGCAGAATAGCGCTGTAACGATACAACAATGTTCACAATGGATTATTGGAACGCAACCTGTATTGTGCTAGTTTAAGTCTAATCCCTACTTAACGCCGTGAATTTCAATATTTGTGTTTGTGTTATTTCGATGTTTGTACGCAGTAATGAAATTGAAAATTGTGAAAGTTTTGTTCTTGATTTGTGTTGATTTCTGCTAGAATAGGGCATTTCCCAATCTATTTTGTTCGATAAACTGTCCATATGACACACACACGTTCAGTGAAATATATATATATATATATATATATATATATATATATATATATATATATATATATATATATATATATATATATATTCTAGCATTAAAACCCGCCCGTTGTGCGGAAGAATGTTTGAGTTGCTCAGCACAGATATGTTTTAGTCAGACTATGATTGAAGTTATAACAGCATCAAACACTAACCTTTCCGTAGCAGCAGTCAGTCGATCAAACACACAATGACGGGATATGTGTTATTGAGCATGTTGTTTCTGTGTCGCCCGTCGTGCAGTATATACATGTATATATACTGCATGGTGGTCATACAATCCACGTTATGGCACTAAAAGGGTGGAAGACGTAAAGGAAGGGGCTAACCTGGGTGCCGGTGAATCCGAACCCGAGACCTTTCAGACTCAGAGCGGGTGCCATAACCGTTGGACACCCGTTCTGATTGTCTATAATAAATGTTAACCCAAGTTGAGTTGTTATATAAATGTTAACCCAAGTTGAGTTGTCCAAAATTTCTCTGTAGACAATATTGGGAGTTGTTTGCGTAGGAGCATACGTGAAGAATTTATTGCGGCTTCCAACCCTGGAAGCGGCCACATACAAATACGGTCCATGTGAGAAGCAATTCTCCTCCAATAGCAAACCACACGTTTTCAGAGTCTGTCCCTGTGACTTTTTGATTGACACTGCAAAGCATGGGCGAACATGGAACTGCAAACGTTTAAATTCACAGGGTGTGTTAGAAGGGATCAGGGGAATACGGGGAATGAAGGCTTGTTGTCCCTTACCTGAACCTGATATTATTACAGCCTCTATGACTTTTGACAACAAGTCTTGTGCCGTTACATAGATCAGGTTGCGATAAATTGCGCAGCATCATTATCGGACATCCTACTTTCAATCGCAGGATATGCGAAGGTATCCCGGGCAGTTCAAGGGGATTGAGGAATTCAACTGGAAAATTAACTCCGTTGTAACACAGGCGATCGACTTGTATTTTTTTCTTCTCCAGGCAATAAGTCCATTAGATTATCGTTGATTTTGGCAACTATGCAATTTCTTGGTGCCAAAATGGCACGATTGGAGAGCCAATTGTTATAATGGACTGAGCCTCAGTCTCAGCAGCTCGGGCGGCGGCGGTCCTCTCTCTGTTGTCAGATCGCCTCTGCTGAGACTGAGACTGAGTTTAAGCAGCTCGGATGGCTGCCATTCTAGCATGTTTTCAGCGCCGCCTCATTTGAGTTCGGGGAATTCGGTCCAATATGACCTTTGCGTCCCCTCGCCTTTGAGCATTCTCATTATTATGGAAATTCTGATAGAATGGGAGACTGGGTTGTTGGCATATTTCCCACATGAGGTCTTCTCCAGGGTTGATGTATTGTTCATCGTCTTCTGGCTTCAACATTGGCTGTTCACCGGCGTTTTGATCGTCTGCTGACTCCAAGAAATTGCACCGCTGCCAAAATCAACGCTGACTTAAATATTGAACTGAAAGAGTCCTCACAAATAATGCACGATATTTGGAAGTCTTAAATTTAATTCAGATTTTAAATATTGAACTGGAAGAGTCCTCACAAATAATGCACGATATTTGGAATTTTTAAATTCAATTCAGATTTTAAATATTGAACTGGAAGAGTCCTCACAAATAATGCACGATATTTGGAATTTTTCAATTTAATTCAGACTGTTGTAAATAGACTTATTTTGTTGTAACAATAGACTCCTTTGTTGTTAAACGCTGTGTTAAATCTTTCAGTCGTCGGTGGAAATGACATGGTCTTGAATAAACGGTTATATCTTTTGTAATGTTAACACTACATATTTGAAAAATAAAACATCTTGTAGAAGACAAAATTTCCAATCTGTGGATATAAAAAACTGTAAATTCTGTTGAGCAGTTTTCCTCAGACCCGTGGCATAAAATCACCAAAATGTGAAAAACTCGTTTATGCGCACACACACACACATAATAACGTTTGTATTATTATAGATACTAGCATTAATACCTGCCCGTTGTGCGGAAGAATGTTTGAGCTGGTCAGCACAGTTATGTTTTATTCAGACTATGATTGAAGTTGTAACAGCATCAAACACTAACATTTCCGTATAACCAGCACCTGCCCGATTTGTGTTGGCTTGGTGGTGCTGTGCACTATCGAGCAGTCTCCTCTCCTGAGACTGAGCCTCATCTCAGCATCTCGGGTGGCGGCGGTCCTCTCTCTGTTGTCAGATCGCCTCTGCTGAGCAAGGTGAACAGCCAGCTGCTGTATTGCAGGAAAGCGTTGGTGTATGGGAAAGCCGAATATCTCCACAAGGCCTCATTGGTACTCAAGTATCGACCAAGCTGATACTGAGTTACTTCATCGTGCGTCGTTTCATTTCCAAGGGCAAACATAGCCGCATCCGAACCTTTGTTTATGTACTTGCAAACGTATTTTATTGATTTTACAGAGTTACAATATTCAACATTGATATGCGCGTCGAAAATTTTCGACAGTACTCGACAATATGGAACTATCCTCCTATTATCAACATCATGTTCTCCCACCGTAGTTCGGTAGCCGCCATCTTGAATTGATCTTCTGTAAGTGGGATAGTCATCTTCGCTAATCTGCGTGTTCAGTTGAAGCCGCTTTGGGTAATTTTTCGAGCATTTACCATTGCTCATGCAAGGGGAATTGTAATTGAGAGCGCCACCTGGTCCATGTACCATGTGCCGCTTTACGATATCAAAGAGTATAGGGTCACTGTTGATGAGGAAGCTCTGCTGAAATCACGGAGTCTATATCGTTAGGATATATATGGGAAATTAGCCATAGTAATATATGCATATGAGCATGTGGGAGTCCTCTTTTTTGCCACTCTATTGTGTACATAAAGCTTCTTACTGGTCCAAATATCTGAAATTTTTTATTAAAGATTAAGTTTCATCAAAATGTGAAGTTTCAATCTAAATACTCTAGCTATCAAGTCTTGTCTATTGGAATTTCTTTGGCCAGTTAGAAGCTCGTTTTCATTCTCTGTCCATTTTGGATTTGATGTGAAAGTTATGAAGAGGTCAAGTTTACCGAAATTCCGAACATATTTCATTGCATCCTGAGTCCTTTCATGCATGTTCCGAGGACCACCTGTAAATGTTGCTGGTAATATACAGAGTTGACCAATATCGCTAGCCTGTCCGTCGTTATGGTATGCGAAAATTATAACCATCTTCTCCCGTAGGGAACAGAAGTGGGTACTGGAGGGCGTCATAGGAGCGATGCGTCTCACAAACACGTTGTAATGTTGCATCGCGGGAGTGTAATACAATATCAGGTTTTCCGTGCTGTTCGTCTCTCAAAATAACGGCAGCTTCGCTACACTCTGGACGATTGAATCGTCTGGCATCGTCGAAATCGTCGTCGTTGTCCGTTGTTTTGACGAATTCCTTGTTCTACCATTCGGTGGTATTCACTGGTGTGGACATCTGGAATTTTTAAAATTAATTCAGACTATAAATATTGAACTGGAAGAATCCTCACAAATAATGCACGATATATGGAAGTTTTAAATATAATTCAGACTATAAATATTGAACTGGAAGAGTCCTGACAAATAATGCACGATATTTGGAGGTTTTCAATTTAATTCAGACTTTAAATATTGAACTGGAAGAGACCTCACAAATAATGCACGATATTTGGAAGTTTTCAATTTTTTCAATAGGCTCCTTTGTCAGCAATTCAATTTTCGGTGCTTACGTATTATCGGGAGGACCGGTTAGGTTAGGTTAGGTTACCTAACCTAACCTAACCTAGGTTAGGTTACCATTATTTTTGAATGTGTTTATTACTAATCAGAATTGCAATTCAATTTTCGGTGCTTACGTATTATCGGGAGGACCGGTTAGGTTAGGTTAGGTTACCTAACCTAACCTAACCTAGGTTAGGTTACCATTATTTTTGAATGTGTTTATTACTAATCAGAATTTTACCTAACCTAACCTAACCTAACCTAACCTAACCTAACCTAACCGGTCCTCCCGATAATACTTGAGGACCCAATTTTCAATATGCTCCTTTGTTGTAACAATAGACTCCTTTGTTGTTAAACGCTGTGTTAAATCTATCAGTCGTCGGTGGAAATGACATGGTCTTGAATAAACGGTTATATCTTTTGAAATGTTGACACTACATATTTGAAAAAATAGATCATCTAGTAGAAGACAAAAGTTCAAATATGTCGATATAAAAAACTGTAAATTCTGTTGAGCAGTTTTCTTCAAACCCGTGGCATAAAATCACCAAAATGTGAAAAACTCGTTTGTGCACACACACACACACACAGAGAATAACGTTTTTATTATTATAGATAAGATATATATATATATAGATAGGAAGCAAACAAGAAATTCAATCCACGACACAGATGGCAAAAATAGCAGCAGCACCAACTGAACAACGTATCGAAGATATAAAACAACATATCACAAGATACAGGGCGGTTATTTACACACCCACAACTACAAACACACACACACAAGCACCAACACACACGAACACACATACACACACCCTCAACTACATACAGACAAACACATGCACAACTACATACACACACACACACACACACTCAAACACTCACAAACACACACGTAACTACATACACACACACAAACACACACGAACACACATGCACACACACATACAAATGTACACTCAGACTGGTCAAGCGCATGCTAATTTGACTCGACCTACTTCGTATTCCAGACAAGTCAGATTGCACATAACGTCGTCTCTTGAATGTCGCAAATTATGAGCACGACAAATTTGTTTTTTCAGTAGTTTTGAGATCAGTGTTTCGACTCGCAGCGTTTCGCGTTTCACTCCAGGACTCTGTGGACATATTCTAAATTATACTATGTTTTATGTGACTTGTTTACAGTTCTAGAAAACGTAGCCTTCTCACCTATCTTCCTGGGAGAAGGTGGCAATTTGGATTTGCTTTTCACTTTTTCTTTAGCCGCGTTGGTGCAATCCATTTGTCCGGCAACCAGACGGAAGTACAGATCGTACATTTTCTCGTGACTGACTTTATGCAGCGATATGGCGCTCAGCACTGTACAATCGTCCAACTTTTTTCTATTCAAGAACCGCTTGTCTAGAATTAACCATGCCTTCAACTTGGAGGCGACGATTCCCGTGGTGAAGACATCTTCGAGAAATACAAACGTATCGGCAAGCGCCTGAGTGTAGAGTTTTCTGAAAAGATCGCCGGTTATCAGGTAGCAAGGCCCGGTGACAAAATCAGGAAAGGTTGTGTTGGGAAAGTCTTCATAGCTGAGGTAGTACTTGCTGGTTGTATTGCGAATTGGCTTCCAACCTCGTGTTTTCCGACCGAAAATCGCGTTTGCCGAGTTGTTGTGCGAATCGAGGAACGACAGCATGTTGACTTCGTTGATAAACATATCGTCGTCGATTTTAGCCGCCAGTTTGGCCTGCGAGCAGAAAGTGGACAGCCAGTGCAGCATCGCAACCGTCTTCAGAGTCAAATTTCTGTATGATTCGACAAAGTTGGCGCGCACCACATCCTCGTACACTTGGTTTTCTGCCTGCAACGAGCTTTCACTTGTGTTATTGCCGCTTTTACCGACTAGAAAGACCACATGGACGTCGGCGCGGCGTCCCAGACTGCCCCACGTTCTTCGGATCGCCTGCCGCTCCTTGAAGTTGGCCGGAGCACTGAATACCACGGTTACCAAGCGGATCTTTTGCGAGCACTTCTTGTCGGCCGTGAACGTGAATCCCGCGTCAAACATTTCCCCAACCAACCTGCCTTTTTTGGCACGGGAGACAGGATTTTTACTGCTCGATTTGCTTGTGTTATTGCGCTTGACTTCATTTGCAGTCAATTTTAACGTTTCATTGTGGGTTGTGTGGGCGCTGTCTGCACTGACAACGGGGTTTTTGGCGCCAACCACCGGCCTCACCTGGGTTAATACTTCTCTGCCACCGAAATTGAACGGTTTTTCGTGTATCAGCGCTGCTGTCTCATGCCCGAGTGTGTCCCGGTGTGCAGTGGTCGACGCGACGAACTGGTGGAAAACCAGCATAAAAAAGCCAGAGCAGAACATCAGCAAACAGACGATCAACTTGCAGCTTCTTTGCCGCCGCTTTGCCACTATCAATGGACAAGCGGGCGACATTGAGCGACGAATGCTAAGACAGCGCTCTCTGGCAGCGTACATCATTATTACCACAACAAACGACCTTGACAAACACCAGACCAATCCACCTACATTCACTGCAAGACGTTGCACGTAACTGAGTACGCTCGCAGTTGAGCATCGGCACGACGTTGTGCAACACACGACACTCGCCTCTAATTGATCTGCATATCTAGTTGCGAATACTCCGTCAGGTGGCGCTGATGTAGATAACACGAGATGACGACAACGACAACAATAAAACGCACGTATATTTGCTAAAACGCACAGGCAGTGGCGACAAGCGTGAAAAAGACTAGTTGGACAGACAGAATAGAAGAGGAGAGAATAGGTTGAGAGAGTGCACTGGCACAAGCAGCGTATACGTTTTGCAGCTTTAGCGTTGCGTAGTTGTGGTCACAAGTGCTATAACTAATACATATTTGAATTGAAAAAATGGTCGTTGCCCATTAGGCAGCTGATCCGCCCACCGAGGTCTAGCTCTAACTTTTGTTTTAATCCGGATAATCCAGGAACCGTACTCATATACTCGCCCGTTGGGTCTAACACGCCTGTGAGGTCTGCTGAGACCGAGAACCTGTGTGAGGTCGGTGCGTCTGTGTACAGTAGATCGTGTGATCTGGTGAGATCGAGGATCTGGAGAGTAATGTTCTATGATCCTATACACAAGTCATCATGAGATACATTTGTCAAGGTCAGATGATATGCTTTTTTTGCACAGTTGTCCTATATTGCGAGGACTTATTTGTGTGTGTGTGTGTGTGTGTGTGTGTGTGTGTGTGTGTGTGTGTGTGTGTGTAGGCGCACGCGTATTACATCTTATCAAATAGGAGTTAATCATTGCAATTTATATTTGCATGTTTTCAATTATTTGTTGTTTATACTTTTTCCCTTGTATATTTTGAGCTAGTAATATATTTCAATTACATCAATCAAAATGCGTCAATACACATATAATATAGCTAATAATATAATACACATATATAGCGAAGTAGTCTACACAGCTAAATATAATTTGAGAATTATATCGATAATATATTGGTACAATTTTATGTGAAATAAAATGGTAATTCATATTGGTACGAAAATTTAACAGAATATATATCTGAAAGAGTAGATTTCGGGAAAAGTAGTCTGTTCAATGTACTACTCAAACCTACGCAGACCGGTATTTCACATAGCATGCCCACCACTAATGTTGACGTGTGGCTACTGTATTTAGAGTCCTGTGTTGTTGTATTGCTGTTTTAATGCTGAACCGAGAAATTATCGTTGATAAAATTCTGGTATTTGTCATTCAGAAATAATCGGAGCATACTAAATATTTAATAGTTTTTTTGTTGGTGTTTTTTCACTGTCTGCATTGATGCCTCGAGCTCAGTTGGCAGATGTGGACTATTTTTGAACTATCCAGCTTTCCAACATTTATGCGGTTTATTGTTTAATGTTTTGTTCTTACTAATGCTATTCAATTAACCCGTAGGTATTTAAATCTTATTTTTTGTGAATGCTGCAAAGATCATTGCTCCGATCTCATTGCTTCGTCATCAGGTGTAAGGATAAACTGGGCCAACTTCTTTGGAGCTTGCAATACGTTTAAGGAATTAAGAATATTATTGTTTTGGTAATTTAGTATTGTAAACCGGTACGTCGCGTCTGTTTTTGTACTTTTTCGTTTTGTCTCAATATCTTCGCCTCGCCTACTTTTATTGATCGTCCGTCTGCTATCAAACTTGTACTCTCCCTTATCTTTTCTCGGATTGATTATTGCTGTTCTTTGTACTTTCATGTTCCTAGATATTCTCTCCGCATTCTCCAGCGTGTCATCAACTCTTGTTGTTTTGTTCTCTCGCCCTCTCCCTGTCGTCATACATCTCAATTTCTGTTTCAGTTTCGTTGGCTCCCCATTATTCCTCGTATTCATTTTCGTCTTTGCTGTATTATTTTTGAACTTATTCACGATCCTAGTCAACTCTCTTACCTTTCTGGTCTACTCACTGTGTCTACTGCTCCTTCTCGTCATCCTCACCCTCTTGTCTGCCCTCGAGCCTTGAATGAGTCATCTTGGTCTTTGAAATCTTTTTCTTTCTTTGCTCCCCGACTGTACAACTCGCTTCCTCGTACTGTTCTATCAGCCACTTCCTATTCCTCATTTCCTTCAGCACTCTAGATACTTATTTGAATTATCATTTGATTCCACTTCTCTCACCCTTACTTCGTATGCTTCAGTCTGATTTCGTACGCTTGCTCTTACCTTTTCATCTACTTGCTATTTGTGATGTCTTAATTAAGTCATGTTCCCTTTTGTCAGTTACTCTTGTGCTTGTTCATGTTTTGTGTTTATCTTTGAATATTTTGGCTTATCTTGCTGTTTAACGCGCGCGTGTTTTTGACATGCGCCATACCAAATAAATGTTGTTGTTGTTGTCGTTGGGTATAGTATATCTGCTATTGCCTCATCTCATGGCCTAAACATTACGTTGACTTGTGTGATTACATTGCTCATATCCGCGCCTTTTCAGCCTATTGCCGAGACACCAGCGTGTGCGCGTGCCACTTTGTCTTTACCCATCGGCAAACGTCACCAGCTTTAAGATTTGCAGGTGCGCTTTTGTACAGCGTCGATCGCAGTGTCCCTGAATCCGTCCGCCATGCTCACCAAATTCGAGACAAAATCGGCGCGTGTCAAGGGTCTATCGTTTCATCCGAAGCGACCATGGATTCTGGTGAGTCTGCACAGCGGAATTATTCAGCTCTGGGACTACCGCATGTGCACACTGCTCGACAAATTTGATGAACATGACGGTCCGGTGCGAGGTATCGGCTTTCACTGGCAACAGCCGCTGTTTGTGTCGGGCGGCGACGACTACAAGATCAAAGTGTGGAACTACAAGCAGAAACGATGCATTTTCAACCTGCTCGGTCACCTGGACTACATTCGATCGACTCACTTCCATCACGAGTACCCGTGGATCATTTCGGCATCGGACGATCAAACGATCCGCATTTGGAACTGGCAGCGTCGCGGCTGCATTTGCATCATGACCGGTCACAACCACTACGTGATGTCGGCCTCGTTTCATCCGTCCGAGGACCTCGTTGTGTCGGCTTCGCTCGACCAGACTGTGCGCGTGTGGGACATATCGGGTCTGCGGCAGAAGCAGGTGGCTCCCGGCCCCGGAGGCATTGGCGGCGGCGGTGGTGGATTCGGAGAGCACAAGGCATCCATGGGCGGTCCTCCGGATCTCTTCGGTCCGGCCGACGCTCTGGTCAAGCACGTGCTGGAAGGTCACGATCGCGGCGTCAACTGGGCGGCTTTTCACCCGACTCTGCCGCTTATCGTGTCGGGGGGCGATGATCGGCAAATAAAATTTTGGCGCATGAGCGAAACGAAGGCGTGGGAGGTGGACACGTGTCGTGGTCACTACAACAATGTCTCTTGTGTGCTCTTCCATCCGCGCCAAGACATTATCCTGTCGAATTCGGAGGACAAGTCGATTCGAGTGTGGGACATGAGCAAGCGCACGTGTCTGCACACTTTTCGTCGTGAGCACGAGCGTTTCTGGATAATGGCGGCGCATCCCACCGTGAACCTGTTCGCTGCCGGTCATGACGGCGGCATGATCGTGTTCAAGCTGGAGCGCGAGCGTCCGGCTATGACGATGAGCGGTGGCGGATCGCTGTTGTTCTACGTCAAGGAGAAGCTGTTGCGACAGCTAGACTTCACCAGCACCAAGGACGCGCCTGTTATGCAGATACGTCAGGTGGGACGCACGAGGCCTTTCAGTGTCGCACACAATCCGGCCGAGAACGCCGTGCTGGTTTGCTATCGACCGTCGAACGTGGAGAACTCGGTGTACGATCTCTATCAGATCCCCAAGAGCGCCAGCAGTTCCGGCTCCGGAGCGGCCGCCGCCGAAAACCGGACTCCGGAGGCACCGGAAGGCCGACGCTCGGCCGGATTGAGTGCCGTGTGGGTGGCGCGAAACCGCTTCGCCGTACTCGACCGCAGTCACCAGGTGAGCGTGAAAAACTTGAAGAACGAGGTGCAGAAGAAGGTACAGACTCCCGCGTGCGACGAGATCTTCTACGCCGGCACGGGCATGTTGTTGTTACGCGACTCCGACTCGCTGACTCTGTTCGACTTGCAGCAGAAACGCTCGATGGCCAGTGTGAAGATCGCCAAGTGTCGCTACGTGGTGTGGGCGCCCGACATGTCGCACGTGGCACTGTTGGCCAAGCACACGGTAATGGTGTGCAATCGCCGGCTGGAGATGTTGTGTTCGCTGCAGGAGAGCATGCGTGTTAAGTCGGCCGTGTGGGACGAGTGTGGTGTTCTCGTCTACACCACGTCCAGCCACATCAAGTACACGCTGACCAACGGAGACTGCGGCATCATCAGGACTCTGCACGTGCCCGTCTACTTGACCAAGATTCGTGGTGGCCAGGTGCACTGTCTGGATCGGGAGGTGCGTGCTCGTGTTATGAGCGTCGACACCACGGAGTTTCGTTTCAAGACGGCGCTGGTCAATCGCAAGTACGATGAAGTGCTTCACATGGTGCGCAACGCCAAGCTGATTGGCCAGTCGATCATCGCCTATCTGCAGAAGAAGGGATATCCGGATGTGGCGCTGCACTTTGTCAAAGATGAGAAGACTCGCTTCAGCCTGGCACTAGAGTGCGGCAACGTCGAGGTGGCGTTGGACGCGGCTCGTGCTGTTGACGATCGCGAGTGTTGGGAGCGACTGGCCGAGACGGCTCTGGCACAGGGCAACCACCAGGTGGTGGAGATGTGCTACCAACGCACCAAGAACTTCGACAAGCTCAGCTTCCTCTACCTGATCACCGGCAACACGGACAAGCTGCGCAAAATGATGAAAATCGCCGAGGTGCGCAAGGACGTTTCGGCTCAGTATCACAACGCTCTTCTGCTGGGAGATGTGGGCGAGCGAGTGCGCGTGTTGCGTCAGTGCGGGCAGACTCAGCTGGCGCATCTGACTGCTGCCACACACGGCCTGTCCACCGATGATATCGCCGTGCCCGCCGATCAGGTGTTGACGCCGGACGACAATGCCGTTCTGTTGCAGCCACCTGTGCCGCTGTATCGCGCCGACGAGAACTGGCCGCTGTTGAATGTCAAGCGGACGGCGTTCGATGGCCTGGCCACCAGCTCGCTGCCGGGGTCTGTCATGGCGGCGAGCGGTGGCGGCGGCGGTCGGACAATGACTGTCGTCGAGGACGTAGGTGGTGATGAAGAAGGAGCCGTGGATGGGTGGGGAGCCGACGCCGATCTGGGGCTGGATGAGGACGGAGGGGAAGACGGTTTGGCCGGCGAGTCCGGCGAGGCAGCAGCGGCTGATGCGGCCGAAGGCGACGGATGGGACGTGGAGGATGATGATCTCGAACTGCCAGCCGATCTGCAGGTTGCCGCAGCCGGTGAAGGTGGTGCAGCGAGCGGCGAGGACTACTTTGTCGCTCCGACCGTCGGCACGGCCCAGTGGCAGGTGTGGTGTCGCAACTCCCAGCTGGCGGCCGATCATGTAGCCGCCGGGTCTCTGGACTCAGCTTTCCGACTGCTCAACGAGCAGCTGGCGGTGGTCAATTTCGCGCCGTATCGTAGCATTATGATGCAGCTGCTGGTCGAGTCTCGCGCGTGCTTCTCGGCGCTGCCGTGCACTCCCAGTCTGCTGGTGTATCCGCACCGCAACTGGCGCGAGGCGGGCGCCAAGACCGGACTGCCGGCCGCTAGAATACGGCTTGATGGGTTGGTGTCGCGTCTGCAGGCGTGCTACCAGATGACAACGGGCGGCAAATTTGTCGAGGCACTCGAACAGTTTCGCTGCATCCTGCTGGCGGCCACTTTGTGTGTGGTCGAGTCGAAGCAGGAAATTGCCGAGGTACGTCAGCTAATTGAGATCTGTCGTGAGTACACACTCGGTCTGAGCATGGAATCACACCGCAAGACGCTGCCCAAAAACACCATCGACGAACAGAAACGCGTCTGTGAGCTGGCCGCCTATTTCACACACTGTAGTCTGCAGAATGTGCATCTCATTCTGACACTGCGCACGGCCCTCAGCTCGTTCTTCCGACTGAAGAACTACCGCACGGCCAGCGGCTTCGCACGTCGTCTGCTTGAGTTGGGACCACGCGCCGACGTGGCCGAACAAACTCGTCGCGTGCTGCAAGTGTGCGACGCCACCCCCACCGACCAGCACCAGTTGGTCTACGATGAACACAATCCGTTCAGCGTGTGTGCCGCCTCCTATCGACCCATCTATCGCGGCAAGCCGGACGTGCGATGTCCGCTGTGTGGAGCCAGCTATGTGCCCGAGTACAGCGGCCAAGTGTGCCGGGTATGTTGTGTGGCTGAGATCGGCCGGGATTGTATCGGTCTTCGTGTGAGTCAGCATCAGTTCCGCTAGACTTTGTCAAGACTTCACTCTCTCTCTCTCTCTCTGTGTGTGTGTGTGTGAAGCGGTCATGGTTTGTTGCGTGTGTTGTTGACGAGTGAGCTGCATCCACACTCTCTTACCTCTGACTGGACGATTTCGGCGTCTCTTCTTCCCGTGTCTTCTCGTCTCTCCATCGGCTGTTGTTGTTGACGTTCCAGTGTGACTGTGCCATCTGGAGAGGCGCGGTATTGTGTTGACTACCAGGCCGGTCAGAGGTCGCAGTGAGCGTGCAGTTTTCCGTCATGTGATGTGATGTCATGATGGTATTGGTGATGGGACTCGAGTTTCAGTGGCAATGTCTTCGGCTGCCTGAATGAGCGACATCGTGGTCGCATTGTCAGGGAACTTGCTTGTTTATGTGTGTGTGTTATAGAGAGAATGAGAGAGAGAGAGAGAGTCGCCTTCATTCCCGTGTTACGCTGCTGTGTGCGTGTTCGTATGTTCTTTATTCGCTTTTCTACAGTGTACTCTGCTAACCGGGCGTTGATTTAAATATTGAATTATTAAGAGACAGAATACAGTCTAGCGATATTTATGCATATTTGTTGTTTTGTTTTGTTAAATATTTCCTCACTCGTCGTTTTACGTTGTTCACTTTAGTAGGAAATAATCTTCAATTATTTCTGTTCATACGTTGTTTGTCTCTAGAAAATCGCTTGTGTACGAATTGCTTTCTTCTTTGTAATTTTCTCCATATCAATTATGTTGAACTGCTACATCAACTGGGCTGATAACGTCTCACAAGCGAGAGGTTCGTGGTTAGAAACTTGGCGTAGAATTTCTTTGGGCGAATTATATAATCCAACAGCCCCTGTCCACCCAGCAGTAAATGATGATACCAGATATCAGTCATGTGTTGTGCCATGCATTCTGGGGAGATGGTCCTCTCTAATACGTCTTCCGTCCTTGTGGGGTCATAGCGTGGAGAGGGTCTGTTCTGCGGTTCATAAGCTTCGGCTTCTTCCCGTGTAGCAGCTGTCACTTGAGGTCTTGAACTTTTAGTCTTTAACCCAGGACAGAATCAGTGCATAAACATTGAGCGAACACTCGCATGATGGTCACAATAATTCTCAACTCAGCAAACACAATCAATCAAACTCAAACGCACAAAACAAATAAATTTATTTCTCGGAATATTTTCTATGAAAATCAATCAGTCGAATACCGATCGATATGTATTTATCTTTCGTTCTGTTCAGACCGAATTCATCTACAAAATTGGTTCAACGTTCACTCTACTTATAAAACGTAG
The DNA here is from genome assembly GCA_916048095.2 of Sacculina carcini. Classification (NCBI taxonomy): domain Eukaryota; kingdom Metazoa; phylum Arthropoda; class Thecostraca; family Sacculinidae; genus Sacculina; species Sacculina carcini. The sequence continues at coordinate 7,739,851 of OU696579.1, read as the reverse complement.
TCGATGAATGAAATGGCAAATCACTGTACTTGTGCGAATCTCTACAACGTCACTAATACACACACACGAACACACACACACACAAAATGCGTATGTCCGACATCAATTTTAGCTCATTATCAAACAATATCTACAACAAAATAACAATGTATTTGTACTATGTCATCGGTGTTTGCAGTGGAGTCGTTGAGTTGATTCCAGCTGTTTTTAGTTCTCCAGCTTCTTGTATCTCTTGTGCTCCAGTTCTTGGAAAACATCGCTAGTATTACATTGCACCATCATGGAGACCATCAAGCAGAAATTTCGTCGAGATGTTGAGCTCATGACATTCAGTCACGCCGTCTCCCCCCCATTATATAAAATTACAATTTGAGCAGTGTACACCGCCTTGAGTTCGTCTAGGATTGAAGGAATTATTCGAAGAATTTCCAGAACTATGCTACTAAGGACAAACATAACTGTTGTTTGTCTTCTATTCTACTCCACGAAAAGAAAAGTTTTGCGGATGCGATTCGAGACGGTGAGTGGAATTGTGGATTATGGAATAGGAATTGTGATGGGGATGGATGAGAAATTAAGAATAGCTGAGAATTAAATTTCAGCATTGCTTCACGTCACCACTCTCTCAAAATTCCAATTTGATCAAGCGAAGCAACAATGCGAATGAGCAAAAAGCAAAGATAAACTACAATGTCCAATAGCCACTGCCAAGCAGAGAAAGATGGAGAGAGGAGTTGCTCTCAGTCGAGTGATTGTCGATGATGATGTGTTGCTGAATATGGATGCTAGCTCTTCTATAAGCCTAGCCAGTGAATGAAGCCATGCAGCGACTTGTTTTGTAGGCGTCGTCCGATGCGGCGGGAAAATCCTCCAGTCAGCCAGTCGAAAAATCCGGGACTTTCGTCATTGCGGTTCACATTCTCCTGCAAGACAAAAACAAACGCAAAATTGCTAATGTTAAAATCAATATTAAACATCGACACAACATGGGGTGACATGGATACATCAGATGTACCCATAAGAAAATGAAATACGAAACTAATGCACAAAATAGCAAAAAACAAAGTGAAATATCGGAAATATTAAATGCAGAACAGAAAGATGCAGAATTTTACAGAATACAATTTTGAACCGACTTCAAATTTTGTTTTGCAATAAAATTAGGTGTATATAAACATGAAAACATTAATTTGAAATCTAATTATGTTTTATCAAATCTTTGAATTTGTTGCGGAAAACGAATTCACTTTTCCAATGTGAATTTCACCAAGTTTTCATCTGGTAATTCAAAACGGCGGGATATGCTGCTGCTGTGTCTTTTTGGCTGGACATTTTAGAGGGCTTTTTACGTCAAGTGTACGGTGTGCATGGAGGCAAGGCTGAACAACATAGAGCTGATCAAGTCCAATATCATTAGTTGATGTTGTGTCCTATATGAGCCATCATGTCTAGCGCTCGAAAACAAGGCATCCAATGTCCCTACACTTGTCTTAACCTCACTATCGCTGTTTTACCACCTAAAATGGCAGTGGTGGCGCCAGGATTTTGTCCGGCGGGGGGCTAAGGAAAAAATGCGGCGCTTGGCGAAACATGAGCGACTACACTGGACATCTTCATGATCAGGATTTCTGGGGGGGGGGGATCAGCCCCTCCAAGACCCCCTTGGCGCCGCCACTGCAGAGGGCAACGTTCATGTCATGATTGTTCGCCACACGGTTGGAGAGCAGGTAATTGTTGACGTTCGTTCACTTCCAGTGGCAACCCGTGTGGTCGCAGTGAAGTGTCATGCGGTCGTTGGCCAGCACAGATTTCTCTCCAATCATCCCGCCTAAAACGACCGTGTTAAACGTGCCATTCGCTGCGCGCCACTTCCGTCGTCACGGCACAATTGTGGCGCACAGGCGCGTGTCTGTGCACGCGCACACTCTTACCCTCTCTCCCCTCACACTCGCACGTCTCAAGTCGACATGAACCCAGCGACAAGCAAAAAAGAGCGATGTGAACAATATCTCAAACTGCTGGCGCTCAAAGAACTTCCTTATTATGTGACTACGAACTGCCGGCTAATTTTGAGAGAGACATGAATTTGACCGACGAATGAAGGGTTTATTAGTGGCATTGCTATTCAATGTGGGTCGGTTGAGCATTCAGCGAGGCTAATATTGTGTGTGTGTGTGTGTGTGTGGGACCGCCAGAGTACATCCTTGATTTAGGGGAAGTGCCTTCTGCTTGAATAAGCGTGACAATTCCAAGCCGAGCTAAATTTGACAAGATTACCACCACTGCGTTTACGCTGGCAGTACCAGAGAATCACAACCACGCGCCACTACGTATTAGACAGGTGAGGTGGACAATTATGTGTCGGCCAGGTTCCCAGCAAGGTGGCAATCTTGTCTTGTCTTGTCGGGATTGCGGAGAAAGCAAGCAAGCAAACGACAAAATGACAGAACGTGCCAGTGAAATCGCCAAATTTGGCAGCCGCAAACGAAACCGCTACTGTGGCTTGGCATCATTCATAAAACCCACACACACACATACACACACACGCACCCACACATACATACACACACACACACACACAAAGTTTAAGGAGAGACTAGATAGTGTGAAATACTGGGAATTTCAGGGAAGATAGGTTACTAGAGGGTGGATTGGAGACAGGACATTACGAGCACAGCTCATCTCCTGTGATAAACAAATAGCTGAGTGCAAATAGGTGAGTACACAAATATTCGTACATTAAATTACATTAGGTAGATATATATAGCGCCTTACAACTAGAATATCTCTAGGGCGCTGCTCTCACACACAGACATACACACACACACTCATGCAAAAACGTACTCATTCACAAACTTACACCACCCACACCTTCGACTGGAATGTCATTGTGCTTACATGGGCTTGCTATCATAAAACGAAAAGTTTCCACATGGCTGGAAAAAAGGAACCAAGTGATTTCACAGTCCGAGAAGTGGCCGAGTAATTATCGCTCGTGTTGTGCATTTTTTTCTATTTCTACATAATTTTATAACAGTGGTTCTCATCCTGTGTGGGGAATTCCCTACTAGTGGGGAATGGAAGAGTTGCCAAGTGGGAAGCTAAAGGTCAGACAGAAGGACAAATGTGTGTTTTTATCTATTCAAATTCGTTTATTTTTGTTTATAATCGCCTCTTGACATTTACTTTGATGGAACAACTGAATTTATTAAATTTATCAGCGCTGTTGTGTGGAAAATGATGAGATGGCTCATTAAGAAATGGGGAATCAGTGAGAAATAAGGTCTATAGTACTGATCTATAGTGGCAAAATCAAATGCAAATGGAGGTGCTGCTGCCAACTGACCACGTTTATTTGGCAACTCTGAAATTCTCGCTGCAAGTCCAGATCGTCCAGTCCCAGTTGTAACAGAGCTATGAACGCACTCTCCAGCACACTTGGATGTGGGTATTGGTCGCGAGTGAGCACCCAAATGGTCTCTGTACACACACACACACACATACAGATATAGACGTTGTTTTAAACTTTGTTTGATTTTTTATTATTGATTTATTAATTTTTAATTTTGTTATTAATTAAAATATTTACACACATATTTGTGCGTCTAGGAACATTTTTAGACGCGCATTTGTGTCATTATGTGGTTTGTACATTGCTTTGAAATTATTGTGATGTGTAAAATTTGGCAACAAACCAAAAAAACACTCAGACACACACACACATGTTCCTTGGGCGTAGATATTGGGGGTGTATACCCCCGACAAATTGGCTGGGGTATGAATATGCAATTATACCACCCGATAATTCTGTTGAGTTCAGTTCATTGGGTATATTATCATCAAAATCAGCATAGGAAAAAAATAAAATATGAAAAATGTATGCAATTATAAATATCTGGAATATTATATTTTACGCAATATACTTTTCATTGAGGTATTATGCCTATTCAATTATACTGAGTCAACTGAGACCAACTGAGTCAACTTTGAACTATAATGCATGATGGCTGTCATCCCCCCGAGCCTCGACACAAATCTACGCCATTGAGAGATGCGAATCCAAGAGAGATGTCAAATCTGCACGAATAAGGGAAGAAGGAAAGGAGTTCTGCTTTTATTAGCCTCTTACACGACACACAGCGGGTACTGCGACAGTATTCTTGTCCCCTACCACAGGCGGGGGTATTTGCATTCATGCGACTAGGCAACATTCAACCAGCAATTAATGAGCACTGAGCAATTGGTGAGCACTGAGCAATTAGTGAGCACTGAGCAATTAGTGAGCACTGAGCAATTAGTGAGCACTGAGCAATTAGTGAGCACTGAACAATTAGTGAGCACTGAGCAATTAGTGAGCACTGAGCAATTAGTGAGCACTGAGCAATTAGTGAGCACTGAGCAATTGGGGAGCACTGAGCAATTGGTGAGCACTGAGCAATTGGTGAGCACTGAGCAATTAGTGAGCACTGAGCAATTAGTGCGCACTGAGCAATTAGTGAGCACTGAGCAATTGGTGCGCACTGAGCAATTAGTGAGCACTGAGCAATTGGTGAGCACTGAGCAATTAGTGCGCACTGAGCAATTAGTGAGCACTGAGCAATTAGTGAGCACTGAGCACGAACCTCTGGTGTTGAGGAAGTTGCTGCCACTACACTGATACTCCACGGTGAAGTTGGCGTAATCGGTGGCAATCACCTGGTAGTCCTCCTGTCTGCTGTCTGCAACACACACACGTCACCCATCATTGTTGCAATGTTGCACACGCAAAATACTTGTCGAGATGTTGCGCGTGTAAGATACTTGCAATGTTGCATGTGCACGTACTTGCAATGTTGCATACATACATACATGCATACATGGTACATATTTTTATCCCTTTTTCATTTCGGTTTTTCGATAAAAACGTGAGGCTGATGAAACAAGTACCTTCACTTTTACATCAACATTTTTTTCACATCGTTAATTAGTCCTGAAATATGCTATGCTATGATTTATGCAATCTTGTTATTCCTCCGAGTCGCTTATCGTATTATGCACGTGTTTCGTGAATTGTGAATTGTGAGTTGTCACTCACAGAGGAAATAGTTGAGTCCATATCTGAGTCTGGACGGTTCCGCAGGGTTCTTCATCCAAAGCCTGGTTTGTTGTGTGTTCACGTTGTTACTTCTGTGAAACATACACACAAAAACACAAACACACACACATACTAATACACATCTTCTTACACATGTAATACATACAAACACACATACATGTATAAATACACGTATGCATTTCTTATTATATTTACTCTATACATTTTTTACATAAATATATTTATATTTTTACATATTCTATATATTTTTGCATATTTACATTTACAAAATTTGCATTCGTCAAAATTTGTGCAAAAAATCATATTATGAACGCCTGATGTTTTTTCTTTGTGTTTTCGAATACATTCAATAACGATGATTTGCCGACATTTCTTTGTCGGTTGATTTTTATAAATATCACAGGCGACAATATAGCACACATCTCCAGAAATTTAAATTTGTAAATATATCTACCGTTAAACCTCTATTAAAACGGCAAATCTAATTAAACGCCACTTTGACAGCTACAATAAGCGATGTGTCAATAGATTTTTAATAGTGAATTTGTAATTATTTACAACTAATTGTGATTATGCCTTTTATAAAATAAATGTGCATACTTTAAATATGTTTCATTCACAAAATTTACCGTATCTTCTCAAAATTCTCACCAGCTAGTGGAAAAATAGAGCGGCACCGTCTAATTGAACGAAACTTCGGAAGAAGGTTTGATAATTACGTAGAACGGAATCTGCTCAGATGTTTTACGTGAAATATTGACCCAAATACTGTGATGTACTTGCGATCCGTGTCTTTTTCATTTCTCATTTTTCTCTTTCTGTCTCTTATGCCTCTTTCTTTTCCTCTTTCTCTCTCTGTCTGCATGTCTATCTTGTTCTGTGGTCATTTTCGTGTGCTTTTTTCACACTTGCGTCACCTGTGTCACATCTTGCTTCATAATGCTTCCTCTCACTGTTGCGATCGTGTGTGTGTGTGTGTGTTTTTTTTTGCGCGTGCAATAAGCTTGCGGCCACTTTCTCTCCTGTCGCCTTGTCAAATTGCAACTTATTCTTTCCCAGATTGTCTCCCGCTCACTTGGAGATTCGTCTTGGAGAAATAGACTGAGCTTTTGTTGCAAAAAATAGCTTTCTCATCAAATACTTCATCTATGCTGAGCAGCCCCAACATTTGTGCCAGTAATTATATATAATTATTTAATATTTGATTATTATTATGGTAGTATATAGCGGATATTTTTGGCTAGATGGCAAATTTGTGTTCACTTCTGTCAGATCGGTCTAGCATTATACACTAACTTAAATAAATAAAACACCTATTTTCCAGAAATTTAAATAAATTGAAAAACGGCTCGTTGTGTATTTGCTTGGCATTTTTGTGTGTTTATTCATCAAATATTTAATTAATCGATGTTATTATATTACTTGTTTCATTAATTAGCTGTTTTTGCATTTTGTTTGATAAAAATACATAATTTTTTATGTACTACCAAGTCAGAAGTGTGTCTTTTTAGCTGAATATTGTTCTTTTGAACTATTTGCAATAAAATCATTAGTTATTAAATACATTGGAAGTATTGAATTCTTTAAAAATTTAGTAAGTCTGATTAGGGCAATTTACGACGGATAATGATAGCTGGATGTGATTGGGTGGTTGAATTTCACTGACAAGCTGTTAACGTAGGAGGTGCGCACTCTCAACTTGCTGCGAGCGTCCTTGTAGTAGGTCCAACTCCAGCACTGTGAGAATGGCATCATCGCCTCGTTGGTGTACTTGTACTGCAAATACCAACGACCCAGGTACTGCCAGCACACACACACACACACACATATACTAAAAAACTGAGGAAAACGCTTTGTCGAAAAGATATAAAAAATATTTGGTTTCCCGTTTAGAAGCGTAGATAAATGGAACCAATTTGACAGGAAAATAGTTGAAGCTAGAAATTTAAGTTCCTACAAGAATATGTTAGATACACTATGGAAAAGAGACGGGACAGCACGAGCTTAGCTCATATCCTGTAGAACAACTAGGTGAGTACACACACACATACACACACATACACACACACACACACACAGTGGGGTCGTTTGAAGAGATTGAGCAAGAAGTGAATGCCAATTTTTTGCGGGCAAATATCAATTTTTTCAGTAGGGTTGTTTAGTGTCTACGCAAGATAAATACTTGTTATAGCTGGTGTAAAAAAAGTTTTTTTAGAAGAAGAATTCTAGAGTTTTATTTAATTTGACATTGCTTTTGGAATTTCCAACTTCTTTGGAATGGGAGGGAAATTTTTATACACATTGATATATAAAATTTACACACATAATAAATAGATGCATTTGTTAAAATAAATCTACACACTTCGACGTCTTTGTATTGTTTTAATTAAATAGCGGTTGACATCCCTATGTCATGTGCATCAAAGCACTAATTGTGGTTGTGGTGGGTGATGTAGAATATATACCCCCTGTTAGTATTGTTGAAAAATCAACAATTTCTTTTTTATACATGTTAAGCCCATGGCTGACTGGAAAATCTGTCCATCATTCTTAAGCTAGTTCAGGAATCACCGATTTGCCATCCCAACATCAGTTCCCTCTTCATCTGTTCGAGTTATTTTTATAGTGAAAATAATAAGAGATACACTGCTCTTCTAATTCATCTTCTTTGCTCGGCATTATGAAATACAATCGGCTGATGACAGGCCAGGTTCTCGGGAGATATTTACGATATTATCCCTCTGTTCAGCTTTTGTAATTGCTTAGAAGCAGCTCCCAATGAAGTTATTTCAGCGAGATTGATGGTGGAGTGTGGACAAGACCTTACTCCTGCATTATGAGGTTTTAATTTCAGAAAACCTCCGTTGATCCGCCGAGCAGGAAACTCCGTTAACTTCATCTCGAGCAGGCAGTTTGGATCACTTTGAGCTTTCGTCGCGTACCATTTGAGCTTCGGTTTAACTTCCGAATATCACTCGTTCAAGATATGCTGTGCAGGAACGGCAAGGTTTGGGCCGAACCTATATGATCATGGTGATCATCAAGACAGGAGATCTACAACCTCATCTGTGCATCAACACATTCTTGCTGGCTGGAGTCATTGTGGTCTCTATGAGGCAGTTGCGACCCTTCATCACCGATGAATCCTCACGACTCAGTGGAGAGAAGGAGAGAGCGAGGTGAGAAAATAGAGAGAGAGGAAGGGGAAGAGAGGCAAGGCATGTCATTTTCATCACAATTATTGTTAAAATCGATGTAGAAGACCAAATAGAACCAAACACTGAAAATGAAACACAGTGAATTAGCATAAGCGTTCATAAGCCCCCCCCAAACGCACGACACAAAATTATTATTATTAATTACAGGCAAGTCCAGTAGCATGGGGGAAGAGTGCAAGTGCACTATTATAACCCTGTGCGGTGGCCTCATTCACTGGAAGCTAACCAAAAGATATAGATGGTTTGAGAAAAATGAGCTTAGTTAATATGTGACCACAAATGCACAATCCAAGACAAACTCAAAAACTCAACCAGAAAAAATATAGAAAGAAAATCACGCAATCGTACACAAGTCAAATCATTCACAAAGCGATTCACACACACACAAAGACTACAAATACCCACACCCGCACCACATAACATGCACACAAGAGAACACACAGAATATTGCCCGAGAACTCACGGCATCCATTTCGAACGTGGAGATGGAGGGGAAATAGCGGCACTGTGCGCTGGCTCCCGCCACCAGCATCACCAGTAACAACATCACCGGCCTCACCAACATGTCCACTTCTCACTCGCTCACCCGCTTGTTTATCAACACACTCACACTCACACACACAACAACAACAACAACAACACCGCCACACGACCGCCGGCCGACTGACACCCCGGCAACACTGCCAGCTGCTGTGACCCTTGCGCGTGAGCTGGCAAAGTGTGCCACGACACGGCGCGCGCGCTCATGTCCGCCACCGTCACCTCGGCGCTCACCGGCGGCAAACATTCTCTCGCCACTAACAGATTCTCTCTCTCTCTCAGCAAACAATAGCTCAGGTGTTCTTGACCGGGGATGCAAGCCTGGTTCCTAGGGGGTGCAAGTCTGGTTCCTAGCGGGTGCGAGTCTGGTTCCTAGGGGGTACGATGATTCCTGATGATGAAAAAAAAATTTCTCAAGTAATTATGTATGTTTAACCTATGCATGATATTTTTCCTGAAAAACATGGTCTTGCTTAGTCCTCTTAAAAGTTGTATGGATGAATATTGAATAATATAGGTTTGTTATTACATTGTTTGTATTTTTATATTTTCGTATATATATATATATATATATATATATATATATATATATATATATATATATATATATATATAAAGAATCCAGGGGGTGCGAGAAGTGACTGCTGATTTGAAAGAGGTGCGAACACGGAGAAAGGTGAAGAAACACTGCAATAACTGATGTGGCTTTCGGCTCATGAGTGTTCGGCCGCAGAACGGTGCACCAGTAGAGGACTACTTTTGTCCACTTCTGCTGTACATCGTGCTATCACTTCATATACTTGGTATAGGACGATTTGTACTGTTGCAATGTAGAACGAGCACCCGATTTCATTTTCAGTCTTGGCTTTTATTTTCCAGTGTTTTTGCTTTTCTCTCTATGTCTTGATGATCAATTTGCATTAAGACAGCTGTCATAAAACTTGGAGCTTTCGCGCAGTGGTGGCGCCAAGGGGGGGGGGGGGGCAAATATACCAAGCCTCCCCCCACCTAAGACTCCAAAAAATCATGAAATTACAATTTATTACCACTGTAAATGAAGTCCTGTAAGTTTGGTTCAAGTTCGAGGACTGAATCAGTGTGCCCCAGTCCCTTATTATAATATCATGTAGTCAGCGTTCGAGTGTAGCTCTTCATGTTTCGTCAAGTCCCCACAACTTTTTCCTTAGCCCCCGATCGGAAAAATCCTAGCGCCGCCACTGCTTTCGCGCTCTTTCCATTTTACCTTGTTTATTTATTTAAATGTTGAAATACTATTTTTCTTCAACATTCTGGAACATTTCACTACATTCGTGAATGGTATAATTTACAATCGACATTGAATCTCATGATGCAGTGATTACCTTTCATCAGCACAGCATCTCTTCATCAAGCGACTTCTTCATCTCTTAATCTCTCCTCTTCTTCGGTCAGCACCCGGATGCTTTGCGTTTCTAAGCGTCTGCGATTCGCTCTCGTGATACAAGCCGTCTAATCGGTCGGTAATTGCCGCTGTTGGGCCGCGGGGGCGTCGTTATTCTCGGCTGCTTCTGAGCCGGGCGTTCCACTATCGCTCGACACACAATACACGTGAGAAAATTGTCCGACACTTGATTTTCATGTTGGTGTGATGACGCGACGGGGTTTTCTTGCCGCCTTCGCCGTGTCTATCCCCGTCGCCGTCGCCGTCACTGCCGCATCAACGCTCGGCTCGAATACGAAATGAGCTGTTAAGTCTCGGCTTTCTCTTGAGTACGGCGGCAGCGTGCGATTACTGTGGACACACGCACTCACACACGCACGTACGGGTCGTACAAAAACACTTGTCGACGGCGTCGGTAGCAGGATGTAGAGAAGCACGTGTGTGTGTGTGTGTGTGTGTGTGTGTGTGTGTGTGTGTGTGGCTGTGGTTGGCGCTTCTTTGACGGATGCATCTGCAGCAGTTGACGCCGGCGTTATTCCGGTCGGCGGCGAGAGGTTAGTTGGTAAGCGGCCGCTGCGGATACGAGCGACGAGAGCGCTTGCTTGCTTCCGGCATTCTCCGTTTCACGTTAATCACGAGCGTAATATCGCCAGCATCCGTCGTCGATAATTTTGGTCTTGTCTCGATTGACTGTTTTATCCGGTCTCTTCGGTAGCTAGGTAGTCTTGATTAGAAATTGCTGCCTGAAATAGTAATGAAAGGTTTTCACCATATTTCGCCTCATTTTTCACTCTTCATTTTCCTCAGAAACGCCGAAAGGTCCAATGAATTCAGTTGTTCAATTAAATTGCATGTTAGAAAGTTAATTGAAACCAAATTAAACGAATTCTGATAGACAAAAACAAACTTTTGTCCTTTTGTCAGACTTGACTTAATTCCCCTCTTGGAAACGCCTTCGTTCTCCACCAGCAAGGAATCCAGATAATCCAGCAATGGTTCCAGAGAAACTCAATTCGATCAGATATCATAATTTCCTTCATAATTGTATAAGTAAAACATACAAAACTGCTAAACAACCATTCAATGCGAGGCTGTAGCAGCTGGTGAATGAGGCACATGAATTTGCTCACAACACATAAGTAAGTAAGCAAGTATACATATAAGTAAACATTCGTAAGTAAGCGTAGCCTACCAAAAATGTAGCCTGTTACACCTGTTTGTGTGTATGTCTGTGTGTATGCGTCGTGTTATGTTTGTTCGTGTCATTACATTATATAATGGCATATCCGTATATATTATATTCTGCGTGTATGTGCTTGCTTGGCCATGTGTGTGTGTGTTTGAAAATCTCAGATGTTCAAAATTGCGTGATTCATCCGAGAAATGCACAGCACAATACACATAGCATATATCAAC